>MU223478.1:984669-997103 GCA_018584345.1 Thuja plicata
TAGAACTGAACACGATTTTGCTTACCATAAACACAGTGTTCACAGAAATCAAATTTGAGATTACAATCATTTAGCCCCTCGATGAGATTTTTAGTTTTCAAGGTCCTAAGACCCTTCTCACCAATGTAGCCAAATCTCATATGCCACAACATTGTCTTTTCTACAGGAGTCTTTCCTTCCAAAGTGTTTACACCCTTAGGTACACTTACTGCACTGCCATCGGAACCCATTGCCATAATCTTCTTTACTACTCATTCAGATGGTGGGGATGAAGTGACAACTGCTCTCTTCTTTGAAACAGAAGAACTATTGCACTGAGCAATGCATGCATCAAGCTGAAACAAAGTACCTCTTCTAGTACCTTTAGCAAGCACCATAAAACCTCTCATCATCTTGCATCCATCTTTCAAAAAGACAACTTCCACACCTACATCATTCAGCATACTTACAGATAATAGGTTTCATGCCAAACCCAGAATGTGCATAACTCCGTTTATTCCCTTTACTCGTCCATCAAGAAATCTGATAGTGACCCTTCCGTGTCCAACTATCTTTAGGTGAGAATCATCACCCAAGTACACCTTTCCACCATCAAACTCTTCATATTTTGAGAACCAATTTTGATGAGAGGTCATGTGAAAAGAAGCACCCAAGTCTACTAAACACACATCATCGGATGCATGGGCTGCCAAAGCTGCAATAAAACCATCTCCATCTTCTTGATATTTTTTAAAAGCTGAATCTGAGCCTTTCTTCTTCTTCTTCGGTTCTTTACAGTCCCTCCGGAAGTGCTCAGATTTATCACAGTTCACAAATTTTGTCTTGGACTTTCCAGGAGTCTTAGAACTCCCACGGGATTTGGATCTGCCCTTCTTTGACTTATTTTCATTTTTCTTTCCTTTGTCATTGGATCTCCCATGAACAGCAAGGGCTTCCTTAGACGAATCTGAAGTCTTTCTTCGTATCTCCTTAGATAGCAGCGAAGACACCACATCATCCATACAGAATGTGACTATAGTACTTCTGAGAGCCATCACAAGATGGTCCCATGAATCTGACAAGGAAAAAAGAAAGGTCATACATCGATCTTCCTCCTCGATCTTGGCACCGGATGATGCCAATTATGCAATCAATAAATTGAATGCGTTGAGATGATCAGTTACAGATCCACCTTCCTCCATTCTTAAAGAATACAACTTCTTTCTCATGAACAACTTATTCACCAGAGATTTGGCCTAATACATAGACCCAAGCCGTGTCCATAGAGAATTTGTAGTAGTCTCATCAAGAACAATCAGAAGAACGACATCTGCTAGACAGAGTCTGATGAGACCCTTAGCCTTCTGATCCTTGATCTCCCAATCCGCTTGAGATATCACTGCAGGTCTCACAACAAGTGAAGTTCCCTCCCATAGATCACGGTCTTCAAGCATGTCTTCCATCTTGAGTTTCCACAACTCGAAATTAGTGCCATTAAATTTCTCCACCTCCATTCTACTATATGAGGAACCTGTCATCTCAATCTGCAAATAAGATTCAGAATGCTCTGCACAAAAAAACTCCCACTCAACTTGAGATTAGCTCAAAAACCCCTACCCAACAACTAGGATCAAAAGTTGATCAGGCTCTGATACCACTTGTAAGGAAACCCAGGTGCGGAAACAACTTCCTACACTAATCTCTATAGGAAAGTATTGTGCAAATTCTTTTAAATCCTTACACTTTCAGATTCGTTAACTACTTTAACAAAGATATTGCATCCACATACCATGCATACAAAAAATAGAGAATGACACAATGATTTACCTTGGGGAAAACCTTTTGGTAAAAAAACCCCAGCACTCCAAAACCTACACAATGTATTATCTTCAACACAATGGTTACATGTCAGTTGCCACATGTCTTACATGTCTTCACCTGTCATTGAAATCTCCTAGAAATAGCTCTTACGTGTCATAGGAAATCGTCATAACCATTTTAGCCATGATCTCTTTACACACAATTCAAGATGCCGACACATCAAGTGGAGTGACACATCAACATGCCAATTAGACATGTACACTCACACTTAATTACATTATTTGCAAGAAATACATTTTACAAAACAAATAATAAGAATAGGAATTATCCAAGGTTGAGACACCTTATTCCTAACATCTGTCATGCCTCCTGAATCTAAAATGGAGGAAATTGAAGAGATGATGAAGGAACACTCCAAAATGTTCTCACAAAAGTTAAGAGCCTATCAATTAATTCAAGGACATCTACTTGAACTAGATGGGAAAAGTGAGGCTGAATGGAGAAAGATACTTGATATGCCTAAAAAGGATACAAGTCCCGAGCCACAAATTTCTCTTACCAAAAATCAACAGAACAAAGATGATCAGGATAAACAGAGCCCCAAACATATTATTATTATTGATGAAGATGTTAATGAAGAATAATTGAACACAAAAGACAACAAGGATATGGACATTGCAGATGAAACATGGCTGGATAATACAATCCTTGATGTTACCAGAGCAAATCCTATAGATGAGATTCATAGACATGAAGATGTCATTGTTGTCAAAGACCAAACCAACAAACATGACACTACAATAGAATCAACATAGGTAGACACACCAGGACAGATACCACTATTGATACAAGCTATCAATATTATCTCGAAAAAGGAGAAATCACCAGAGAAGGAAGCAAGCATACCTAAGGATAAGGGTAATGATGAAGAAAAAGATACATCTGATGAAAAGAAGGATACCGATGATCAGGTAGTCATCGATGGAGAAAAAAAAGACGGAGATCACACCAAAAAGGATGCATAAATGAAAGATACAGATGAAGTGCAAAAAGAGAAAGGTTAACAAGATAAGACAGTTGATACCACTCCTAAGAACACCGAAGGAGATGCTTAAGTTACACCCAAGGTTGATGAGGAGACATCCACAAACAACCGAAAGGAAAAACCTAAGCAACAGGAAAAAGGTACAACACCACAAAAGCCTTCCTCTAGCACATCAGACCAAGCAGAAAAACTTGTTATGGTTTTGCATATAGGTGCATCACAAAAGAAGAAGAAGAAAACCAAGAAGAGTAAGTTGGAGGTCACACTTGATGAAATCATTGAAATACCAAAGTGTGATCCAACCACATTGGACTATGAATCTCTTATAGAATATGGAGAGATATGTTAAAGGAAAAAAATGAAAGAAAAGCTAAGAAAAGAACACAAAGATTCTCTAGTGCTGGAAAATACAAGAGATATCTTACAATAGATAGTTCTTGACATTGATGTTAATCACAATGCCCCGATTCTAGATCAACTTGCCGTTCTCACCTAAGTAATCACAACTCAAAATGTGGATGCAAAAAAGGCTATTAAAGAATGAGCAGAACAAAAGTTCCAATATCAATTGATAGAAAAGATCAGCCAAGAAGTGGCATAAAATAAGGTAAAGCTTTCAGAACTAACAAATGAATTAGATCCAATCATTATTGAAGCTATTTCCTTAATTCAAAAGATGTGCACCTTGGAGAAATTCACTAAGGATAATAGTGATAAGATTGCAAAGATTGATTTTGATCTAAATGCAAGTGCTAAAATTCTAACCACAGATGGCAATGCAATCAAATTATATTATGAGAAGATAATTGAAATAAAAAGATTAAGACAAGAAATTTGGGAAGAAGAATCACAATTCAGAGAAGATGTTACCGAGCTACAGGCTCAAATTTTACCGAACCTCAGACTTCTACAACAACACATAAGTTCAACAAGACAACTAATTGCCACCCCCGAGATGTCTATAGTAGACAACATCTATGACATACATGCCCGGATCACACTAGAGCATATGGCTCTTGAGAATCTAAAGGAGAAATGGGAGAAGATGATCAAGGAAATGAAGACCTCTCACACTCATATTTTTGATAAGATATAGGTATACACCTTTTTCCCTTACTATCAAAAAAGGGGGAAAAGGAAAATGATATGTACAATAGGGGAGAATGATATGTACAGTCCATATAGCACATAGGGAAAAGAAAAGGTGAAAATGAATAATTAGTATAAATTCAAGTATACATACACATATACTATACTATATTGGTATATGCATAGCGGGAGTCATGAAATGACTAAGTAATATACATGATATACATACTAAACACTTTTGTATTTTGCACATATCAGTTTTTGATACTAATGTCAAAGGGGGAGATTGATGACATATATTTTTACATTAGTATGCAAAGAGAAATAGTTGTTTGAACTGCCGGTTACACTACACCGAAAGACAAGTTTTAGTTCAGACCGAAAGTGCTAAGTATAGAGAAACCCGATGACACAAGTTTTACAGTGTAAACTAAAAGTACAACACAAAGATGATATAGAGGAACCCAACAAGCAGGTTACACTATAAACCAAAAGAGAAGAAAAAGAGGAACCCGACAGAGAAAGGGAACCCGACAGACAATTCAACAAAGGAACACTAAAAGATAGACAAACTGATTTCAGATCAAACCGAGCATCAGACACTGAAAGTCAGTTATATCTTGAGAAATGTGGATCTGACTTCCTCGTCAGATGAAACAATTATGCTTTATATTTAGAGTTTTAGATTTTTTTTAAAACCATTTCTTGAGGAACAAGAAAAATAATTGTAATTGTTTTAATTAGTCTAACTAATTAAAAACATGCAAAGTAGGAGATCAAGGTCAAGTTGTAAACCTTTGATCATAGAGTTAAGTTTGTAATACATTAAACTAAAAAGGTCAAATCTATTGTATAAATAGATGTGTAATCATTCATTTGAGATGGATGTGAGGATGAATGTAGCCAACAAACACATCTATGGATCAGAGTGAGAGTTTCAAGAAGAATAACAACAAAAGATGAATTTGGTTATCAAGAACCAAGAATCAAGGCTACTGAGCAACAAAGGTATTAATAAATCACATTAGGTGATACTTTGTACATGTAAACTTTAATGGATCTGTAATCAGAAATTATAGATTTCATACACCCAGGTCAATGAGTATTTTTTTTTACATTCTAACAAATATAGCAAATAGAAGAAATCCTTTCAACAAAGGTGGATTTAACAATCCTATTATAAATCTCTTAACCAAGTGCACACTAAAAGTGTTGCTAAAGCTCTTAACAGAGTAGACCTTAACCAGTCTCTGCATAATACTCCTAACATGGTAGATCATCAGAAGTGATCAAATTGTAAGCCTTAACCGACCCCTTCCAATTTGCAGATAGTGATTTTTTTGTGGGCGCCATCCCCACCGCAGTTTTTACCTTCTAACAAAGGTTTTCTACATTACCATATCTTGTGTTATATGTTATTCCTTTCATGAATGTTTCTATGAATGTCTACATACAATTAAGATTATGAATTGATATCACATGCATAAAGAAAGAACAACAGATATGATCGGTAAAGCAAAGATTTGATTACATAAGGTTAAAGGTTAATTAACTAAAAGTTTTAGAGGCACTAATTCACCCCTCCCCTCTCAAAACATACTTCCCATTATTTACAACAAGCCACAAGGATCCAATAATAAAATCCGTTCAAATGTATGTAATAACATACATTTGAACGAATAATTTAAAAAAAAAAAACTGTAGGATTTCATCATAATTTTGATGACAATAAATTGCCGAACCACTAAAAATTTTGATAAAGTTTTTGTACTTGCGATGATATTTTTTTTGTAATGGAAGAATTGGAGCATGCGAAATGGTAATTTTGTTGTTTCGTAAGGACAAATTTTAGAGCCTGCGAAATGACACTTTTTCACAAGGACATATTTTGGAGCCTTCGAAATGACAATTTTGTTGTTTCACAAGGATCGATTTTGGAGCCTGCAATGTATTTTGGATATTTTTTTGTCTCTAGATGGATGAAGTATTCGTCTCTTTTCTGATAAAAATCATTGCGTTGGAAAAACGACGAAAAAAATGATGAAATTTATGAGTGTTTCATTGGTAATTAGACAATAGTTTGTCGATATCTCAACAAACATTCATCAAAATTTGGAGTCAAATACAGTAGTGTTCATAACCTTTCTCAAGCATTATGTCCATCCCTAAAGGTGGTTCCCCTGGATTGAAAGTTTTGAAGGTTTTTTTATGGATCTACAAAGTGTTTAAAAGTTTTGGCGCATCACCTTTGTAGTGTATATTTTTCTTTGAGAATGTTCCTTCCCCTTTCCCTCTTTAAAGAATGAAGAGACAACTTTCAAAACTCTAGATGTCACTTCGTAGGGCACACCAGTTCCCACTCCTGCAAAGCTTCCCAGCTTCCCTTATTTAGACTTAAGCCTCTTAGAGATCAACAATATTCTTATCATCTATTGTTATTTTATTTGATATTGAGTTTAGGATGTTCAAACCACTCTACATAGGGTTTTGGAGGAGGAGATCTATATGATGCAACCAAATAACTTTGAATTGAATGGTAAGAAAGGTTTGTTTTCCAAGTTGAAGATTTCTTTAGGTTCTCAAGTGATCCCCTAGGATATGGTATAAGAAGTTTGAAACTAAGTTAGATCATATATATTATAATATGATATATCATAAGTTGGGATATGTTAGAGATAAGTTAGATCATTTTGTTTAATTCAAACAAAATGGTAATAATCTTGTTATTATTCATCTTTATGTTCATGAATTGATATTTGATAACAATTAGGATATAATCAAGGCTATGCCTTGTTATCTTTTAATACAATTTGATATGTATTTAGGGGTAACCATGATCATTTTAGGTATGATAATCATGAGAGATAGAGTAAACAAAAAAATTATTAGATATTGGAAGTATTAAATATATAAAACTTTCCATAGTCTATAATATTTGATATTGAATGTTTCTAAATGGAAAGAGCAATACATTGGATTAAATATTTAAACATTTAATATCTACTAGAAGTATGTTTATTACTTTTATAGTGCTTGAGGATGTAGGATTGTAAACCAATGCATGGAGTTACACCTCTATTTACAAGTGTAGTTTTTATTCTTATGCAAATTGTGGCCTACTCTAGAATAGACATTAACAATGGCTATCCTAATAATATATATGTTAGATTCAAGAATAGAGAAATGAAATGCATTTTCAAAGGTCTATAGGTATCTTATTGACACATTGGAGAACTTATATGATACTATACCGAGGATAAATTTTTAGCATAATAATAGACACCCAAATATTCATGGATTCTTACTGGGTTAACTTAAAAAATGCCTATGATTAGCTCCATTTTTTGCTTCCACACACTATTTTAATGTATTTATCCTCTATTTTTTCAAAACCCTGGCATTATTTATTTGGTCGGCCCTATGTCTGGTGTAGCTGTCGCCTAGCAAAAGAGACCCATGCCAACTTAGGCACTTTGTAATATCTGTATTTGCGTCGTAAGTGATGCCTACTTTAACACCTAAATGGATGCCAAATGAACAATTAGGCATATAATTGGGCACAATTTTAAAGTTTCCATTCATCGGTCTGTCATATTTGATTTCATAGTGTGTTCATGGTTAGGATATCTTTTGATTTAATATCCTAGCTTGTTGTTTACACATTCTTTAAAGATGTTTATCGCACCCTCATAGAGGTTAAGTTATTTTAGAAAAATATGTTACGAGGTTGTGGCTGTGTTGCATCCGTAGGATGACAACTAGTGGTTGCAAGGCTACGTGGGCGGTGATACAAGTGTTGTTGCATCCTCGTGACTTGATCAAACATATAATAAATGTATCCCATGGGGAAGCGATAGTGGGCCAAATGTCAATAATTGAAGGTAAACAAAATTTTCTTATCTCATCCTTGTGGGAATTTTTGAAGACCGTCAGTTTGACTTGCGACCCCATGAGTAAATGTTTTTCGCATCCTCACGGTGGTTAGTGGGGGAAATGTTTAAAGGCCATGATCTTGAGAAGAAGAATAAGATAGTATGGTGGTCCCTTATTGCGGCCTCATGAATTATTATGTGGGACCCAGTTTCAGCCTGCGAAATAGCTATAATGCGCTAAATCACAGGATGTGAAGGAAGTCTAAGAATTGTCATTGCAAATCGGAGAAAATGATAATAAAAAGGTTGTAATCACCAATTGAGCTAGAATTTTGAGAAACATTGAGAGTCATAATTTTGCTTGAAGGAATTCAATGTGAAAAGACATGGAATTTATATGAAAAATAGCGTTTAACTATTTTTATTTGAAGCTGAAGGAATGATAAGAAGAGATCTACGACTCTGCAACAAAGTCAAATCGAATTCTGCAAGAACTGATTGCAAGTAAGTACCCAATTCTAAGCTAAATCTTAGTTTCTTAAAGATGCCTAAGTAAAAGGAAATATAATAAAGCTCAGAAAAAAAACCTAGGAAACAAGAACCTATCAAAAGATTATTACAAAAGGCCATGCATTATTGAGTTCCGAGGACATAGGTGAAAAGAATGTTTTTATTGATAAATTTAGTGCTTGTATAGATGCTAAATTTCCCATAAATGGATTAAATTTGTTATGATTCTTCTATAATAATAAAGATAGGAAAGTCTTTGTGTGTAACCCATGGAATCTAGACTTGGCCCAATGCATTGTCCCTAATATCTTTGTTGATACAGAATTGATCCAAGAACTAGCAGACCATTATTCTTGTGAAAATAGGACAGTTAGGGCTATAAATGGATTACCCATATTGGTTGTGACCAGGTCTATTATCATCGACTGTTTCATGTTAAATAAACAAGTTATGACTAGAATCGATAGGGAGGATTTCAAAATGGAGTATTCAAGACTTGTAATTTTTTTTAAGGTGGATGAGGTATCTTATTAAAGAAAGAGAGGAGAGAAGAACATAACCATGCCAATTACACAAAGAGAACCATTGTGGGTGAGATATTCCATGTTTTTTTTCAATATACATACTACGACTGGTGTCAATTGTTGGGAGAAGACTCAAAAGAAAAGATTCCCTCAGACCTACTGTTCATGTCCATGAGGATACAAAATCTTGAAATAAATGTGGAATTTGACATTGCTTCCAAGCTCGAGAGCATAATTCATAACCAATTATCATACTGGAATGAGAAAAGGGAACTCAAACATTACTCTCTGCTATGTTATTTGATACTTTTTCAAAATAGGGAATTTTTCAGGCATAGCTTGGAGTTGACAATAGTAGATGATAAAGGAAGTAGAATTCCAGTACAAAATTGGTGTGTCGTATAGGACAAAGATGTTGATAAGTGTGATAACAAGATTTTTGGAGATTTGTTTTTGCTCCAATTCTCAGAGGCTTAGGGTATACTGTTAACTTTCTTCCACTATCAATAAGAAAATTATTAAGACCATTGGCTTTTAATCCATAAAAGGGACATACACACAGTTTCACTAATTGGTTTTGTAAAGTCCCAAATACTATCATTAGAGTGTATGGATGCCCACAAGCCCTCACAAATTGCCATTATTTGTGCCTGAGAGACTTGCATTTTTAGAGTTCATGTGGTAGGACCAAGAAAGAAGGGGACATTTATGCCCCATGTTTCCAAATTTGCAGGTTACTCAATTGGATTTAATATGTTGGAAGAACTCCAAAATTTCTTGAAGGAAAATTAGAATTTTCCATCAGATGAGGAATGGTTCTATGATCCTGGGTATTACATTAATTCTTAGGTTAAACAATTGTCACAACAATGGTTGGATCAGGAAGATATATCCATAAATTGCCTCACACTTCAAAAGGCTATGCTGAGAGGAAAAAAGTGGAATACCATTTGTAAGCTTGAGCATGATAGGAGGAAGAAATGACTTTGTAGGATCTCCGATGAACAATTCAACCCTGTACAAAGAATGAAGTTGTGCTTGGCCAACTTTGACAAGTTGTATGGAAGTTCTACAGAAAATAACTCAAAATAAGTTCAATTTAAATAAAAAAGGCCTAAGGGGATTTTTATCCATGATGTTGATGAATATACACCGGCTTCTTTTCCACAAAAGAGGCAGAAAAAGGATACCCCTGTGCTACATAATGAATCAAAATGACGAGGTGATGCCAATGAGGTTGTTAGTGCACTCAATTCATTGAGAAATTCATAAGAAGTGGACATACCCCATTCTCCACCTCATGTGTATCAAGATGAAATTCATGGCTACAATGACCAACTCCCTAAAGATGCAAAACCCATAAACTTTGTTGATGAAAGAGAGATTATAGATCAAAGATTTATTGAGGAAGAGGTTTTAATTAATTCTCAAGAATTCAAGGATTTTTGGCTCAAAATGAAGATGAAAGAATTTGAGGAGAGAAAAAAAGTTACCCGCATGGGTGTGGCAGAATTCGAGCATAAAGAAGTCATAGCTCAAAATTTTAAGGAGATGAGGTTTGATAAAATCAATATTACCCCCACAAAAGCCAATGATATAATTTTAAAAAGTGATATGTTAGTTATTCATGGATTAACACTAAAACAAGTATTTTTATTGGACCAAATAAAAAAACAAGAAGACCCCATGCTTTTTGCAGAGCTTAATTATTCCAAAGAAGTAAGTGGAATAGAGTATGACCTAAAAAATGAGGTGCTTGCGTCATGGGTTGGCTATAAGGGTTCTAAGAAACCAAAGTTGTTAGATATGGTGAAAGGCAAAGATGACACTCCCATATTGAAAACTATGCAAAATACTTCTCCATTAGCATCAGGCCATTTTTACCCATGCATCAGGCCATTTTCACCAGGGATCAAGTCAAACACATGGAGCAACATGTAAATGAATTAGAGAGGAGGGAAGTTTAACTAAATTTTATAATAAACCAAATGTGTTTGGAAAATTCCACTCTAAAAGAAAGGTTGAAATGGTTTGAATAAATTTAGAGTAGAGAATTTTTCATAAGTAAGGATGCCCCACCAAAACCTATTGATAGTACCAGAACTATTGAAGAATGTGATAAAGAAAAAAGAAAATATGAGATCAAGATCACCAGACTGAAGGAAACAAATGAAAAACTTTCACATGAGATTCCTCAAAAGGTTCTCAATATCTTTGAGCAGATATTAGTTCACATAACCGAATTGGTTATTAGAAAATGTGAGGTTGTTTACAAAGGATATGGTAATTTCTTGGAGATGTAGAAAGTGTTTCATGAAAATAATCCTAAATGTGAGAAGATAGTAAAACAATGGCAGCCCCATGACATGAATTTTACTAATTTGTATAAAGTTACTCAAAGAGATTTGGGTGCTCCCAAGAAGATCAGTGAAACAGAGAAAATGACAACTTCTACTATTGAGGACTTAAGATATGTGAATGGTGAAGAGTGGAGAATCTCAAATAAAATTTCTACTTTCCACACAATTAAACATTGGACAATCCCAGAGATAATTGATAAAGATGGGGAAATGATGAGATTTTAAGATTGGATATTTGAGTTCAAACAAATGGTACCAAAGATTATTGCAAACGTGATAAAGGAAAATGATACAAGTGTCCAACACTTCAATATGTTCCAAGACCAGATCCTTACATTGGACACTATCTTTTTGAAATTTATAACAGAGGTGAGGGCAATGATAAGGAAGTGATGGAAGGACCACGTAATCAACATGACTACTCTACTGAATTTCAATTGGCCGTGACACTTTGAAGTAGTCAGATGGGAAGAAGAATATTTGGGAGCAAAGCAAAAGGAGCCAAAAACTGTAGAGGACATCGCAAAGGATTAGAACGTGGCCATTTCATGGAATCTTCCTATGTGCAATGATGATGGATCATTTGTGTTCCACTTTGTTTTAGATAAATTTTTACAATAGTTTGTTAAGTTTTAAAATGTTTAGTTATGAAACGTCATTTTGTGAAATGACCTAAAGCTTGTTGCTTCTCCTCATTTACTATAAAGGAGAAACCAATATCGAAGGAAAATACATTATTATCATATATACGTTATACCAGCAACAAATACTTTTCATAGTCTTGAAGAAATATAATAAATGTAGGAATTGCAAACATGCAAATCCACAGACCCCGAATACACCTGCATGCAAGAACCTGATACAAAGAAGAAGCAAAAAAACGAAAAGGCTGAAGAACTCAGAAGTTGCTCAAAAATGAGAGAGAGAAATTTAATCTGAATTAATAAAGAGTAATTACAAAGTTTGACCTTATAAAGGTGAACAAACCCTAAAACCTAAGAGCTAGGATGCGCAATATAATTAATATAAAGTATTAATTATATGCACCTAAGTGAAAGCATAAGCCGAAAAAGAGTAAACTGATTACTCTAACACCCCCCCTTAAGCTGAACGCAGGGAGAAAGCAGACCTAGCAAGACTAAGAAAGCAAGAAATGGGTCCCGGCAACAAGGCCTGATCAGGTACCCAGTACAAGGAAATCTCTGCAAACCGGAGACAAAGAAGAAAACCCAGT
>MU223478.1:1007131-1017741 GCA_018584345.1 Thuja plicata
GTCATGAGACTGATTCAAGGATGGTAGCATAGATGCCAGATACTAAATGACAACCTATGTATAAAAATCCTCTAACAAGGTCGCACTTAACCGTGTGTTTGTAACCTTTAACAGGGTTGGCTCCTAATAGGGCTCACTTTAGAAGAGTGAAAATTTGGGGTACCGATCCCAGTGGTTTTTTCCCTTAACAGGGTTTCCACGTTAAAATCCTTGTGTTATATGTGTATGGTTTATTACTTTATTGTTTTACATTCTACATATGCATTTATAGATTGACTGGTATACTCTGCATATTTACTGAGTATCGGCAAATATAATTTACTACTTATCGGTTATCAAGGAGAATAAGGACAGACAAGGTAAACCGACAGACAGTTATTTGTTTCAAATATTTCAAGGCATACATCTTGTTGGGACTTAATAATTTGAGAAGTATTGATTGGTGGATTAAAGTTTAAATTGGATAATTATTTGAGGCCACTGATTCACCCCCCCCCTCTTAGTTATTACTAACAATATGAACACATACCTATCAACCATCATTTTACTATTGTTATTATATGGAGCCTAATATATTATCAGACTCGAAGGTTAAATTTCCCCCATTTTTATCAGCGCAATTTCCTCCCAAATTATTTAATGGAGGTTTGGGGTCAGCGCCCCCAAGACAAGGTCAAGGGGAAGTGCCCCTTGCAGGGTCCATAGGAAACTCAAATGACTTTTATTATTTCCTTAAGGTATCGTGAGTTAATTTTTGATTTACTGAGATGAACTAATCCTATGTTTTGTAACCATTGGATGATCCTAGATCAACAACATGGATTCTATTTCGGGTCAAAGTTTTAAAGTACACAAAGAATCCACCGAAATTCTTTGGAATAGAGGCACATGTCAAATCTATGTCGGGCCTTGAAGTTTTAAAAGACATAAAGTTCCACAGAAAGTCTCTAGAATAGAGAGACATGTCAAATATATATACTTAACCCGACCCTAACCTTCAATGTAGACCACTTATTAGCGAATATGGTTGTTAGTTAAGACACACTTCCAAAATTACAGGCGAAAAATATTAAATAAATCATTTGGAAAACATAAATTATATTGGCGAATAGAATTGCATTTGACCAAAATTTAATAAAAATGATGACAAAATGAACTTCATTTGACCAAAAAATTATAAAGTTGGGGGGATCCAACCACCCCATTCGGCCCCACTTATTCGTCAATTTCCAATGTGCCAACTTGAAATATTTTCCAGTTGGCGAGTATTTGCCACTAAAGTTATCTCTGCTCAGCTATTGTGATTAAATGTCTTCTCATATTTAAGCCCTTGCAATTATTGCAAGGACAATAACATTTCCCATCACTCTTTCTTTTCAATCTATCCCACAATCTAGCAAGTGTCTCTTCATTTTGTTCTGGACTAATATTATATGACATAATTTTTCTTTACCAAGCTTGAATATTTAGATCTTCAAAACATATCAAACTCACACTCCAATAAGTTTTAATCATAGACAGGTAATAAAATCTAATAATTCTGATATTTTACACCAAAAAAATTTGCCCTGTAACAAACTGTCATTAGTATAGCAAATTCGCAAGTATATCAAAACAATATCGCAAGTATAGATAAATTGTCGACCATGTACTGTTATAAAACCATCCAACACCAACATGCAAAATCCAAGGGTACTATTGACCCAAACTTGAATTAATGCCTTCAAATAGATAGGTGAGACATCTAACAAGATTAGCTACTCTCTTCAACTTAACAATCACTATCAATGATGACAATAACTCCACTTGACCCAAAGGCTTACCAATGCACCTTAACATGTCTTCTTTGCACTTTGACAACTCACCAAGGAAACAAGGTTTCCCTCCATTATCAGTAACCAATCACAATGTTTAAAGGACTAGTAACTCATCAACAAACTAATCTCCAGCCTTCCTTCATTCAGACTCCAAGAATCAAGAACCATTATGCAATAAATTGATTTCTAGTTCTGCAACAAATCCATTTGCCAACTCCCAACACAAGACATAAATCAAAAGACTCACCATCAACATGGACTTCACCAATGTATAAGGATTCTTGATGGATCAACTTCTACTTCTCTCACATAACACTTCCCACAGAGATTCTCAATAACAGTTGCAAGGTTCAACACACCTAGGGGTCATCCACATGGCCTTCTTGGACTCTTGAAAAGCTATTCTCAAACCAAGGACCTCTCTGTCATAGAACTCTGCTACAAAATCAGACTAAATTCAACAAAAGACAATAAGCCCTAATCATAGTTTAATGATCAATGACAACTCCAAATCCTAAAGGCCTTCAAAATCATACTTTCAAACACTTGTATATAGTAATTCCTATCTTTGACCACCTTTGACTATGATCCCATTAGAACTTCCAAGAACATTTATGGAATCAAACACACACTTGAAACAATGGTCACTTGGTTCCTTTCAAGCAATCGAGAACTTTGACATTAAAAGAATCATATCTAAGAATTTTTCAATGGTACATTTGTGAGAAATCAATAAATCTATCTCCAAACTCTTGAATAGGAGGGTTTTATAACAATTTTGAAATATCTCATTCACAATTACCATATACTCATTGGCCAAAAAATTAAGGTGGCGCTAACCATATACCCATTGATGGAAGGGGATGGTTGACTTCAAGTGTATGTTGAAATAGCGATGAAAATTGAGTAGTGTCACAATTTCGATGAACGTTGGACAAAAAAAATTAAAAAAATGAAAATTTCACATTAAATACACAAGTACTCGATGATACAATTAATTATTGGACTTTCGTTGGAAATTTTTGTCGTATTTTGCAATCAAATGAGTTAGTGGAGGCAATTGGATGCCGACTTTTATGTCAGCCCAAAGGCTCATTTCAGAACAAACATTGCACTAAAATCCAGGGCTAATTTAGGCGCTATTTGCTTGTTCTTTTGTAGTGGTTGCTGATGTAGATAACACATGAGTTCAACCAATGGATATTCATTTACCTTATTTAGTGTTTTAATTAGTTATATGAGAAAATGATATGTGGTTCCTCTTTTAGCTATGGATGTAGTGTATAAAGTTGCTACACATGCTTGTAATAAAACAATTTGATTTAGATATTATATTCAAACACAAGGTTGAAGCACACTATAATTGTGATTGAGTGTGAAAATAAAAATTGTCATCGACATGGTAAATAAACCTAGATTTCCTACATTCTATATAAAGCACTTGACTTTATAGTATCGCATTGTTTGTAATATGGCTTAAGGAAAAGAGGGTCATGATTGAGAAAGTGAATACATTAGTAAATATTGTAGATTCTTTGACAAATTTCATATCATGCAAGATGTCTATGGAGGATCATCCATCACTAATTAGACTTTAGCTCACTATATTTAGTTCCCTTTATGATTCCTGCAATGTATAGAAGTGAGAGATTGTTAGGACTAGATGACTAAGTATTATAAAAATTGCAAGTCTTAATTCTAGTTGTAATTATTTAAAATTTTGTAAATATTATAATAATGTATCCACATAAAAATGGTGTTCCACAATCTTTGAGCATGTGTCATTGGTCTTGTGATAAATGGAATTCACACTAAATAATGATTCATTTGGTAGACCATGATTAGCATATTTAACTAACAATTTATAAGCATGTGTAAGAGGCATGTGATTGTAATGATTTCCCCATGTTGAAGTACTTGGGAATTACAATCAGAACCCTTGGTCATAGGGTCAAAATAGTTAATAAAAAGTACATTTCATTTTTGGAAGAGTTACTTGTGGTAATGGGATCCATGTATTGGATGTGGAAAACCTTGACTTGTTTCAGACTACTAATTTTTGGCTTGGGGCATAGTTTGGGAAAACCATTATTAATTATTTAGGTTCCCTTGATTCATATGTTTTAATGAATTGGGTTAAAATTGTATATTCGATTTTACATTGGGTTATGTTCTTAGAATTCCTGCAAATTCACTGTGTAGACCTTATTAAAGCATAAATACCTTGATGTAGTAGTGTAACATTTGCTTGTTGATAAATATATTAGGTGAATCCTTTGAAGGACGGGTTTCTCTTTTTGTAAGTCTTTATTAGGGTATATCTAGTATTACTAATATTGTTTTATTTCATTCTTCTATAATTCTTCATCTATATTTATGTTCTAATTGTAATCATGATAAATATGTTGGAACTCTACTGAAATTTATATAGATCTAAACATGTATAATAATTTTCTCATGAGATGAAGTGTGAAAGTGTAGCATATTTCCTTTTAACTATTATGTGTCAAATTGAAGAGTAAAACATTTCACTTCAAGTCTTTGGAGGTGTATCTAAAGGCTAACTCTAATTAATGTTATAGTTATTTAGAAATTATTTAAGAGCATCAATAGTAGTTCATTTCACTGTATTATCTATTTGAATTAACATATTTTCTTTCTACTTATTATCTTTGTATTTATTCCTAGTCATTAATTTAATTCATCCAAGGGTTTGACCAAAGGAGAACCAGTCCTTGTTTAACAAACTCCCCATAGTTGTTCCTTAAAACTACTAATTAGGAAAAAGTAATAATAGGCATTAAGTTGAACTCTAAAGTTGATAACAAAGTTCAATAGTGAATATATTAGAACATCAAAGTTTAAATTCATGTGGTTGGATTTGATCCTCAACTATGCACTTGTCTACTTTACACTTGCAAACTAACCCAAAAGAAAAATCTACTTATTAAATTTTGAATCATTTGTGCGACTATCCTTAATTTGTATAGGTAGTGATAAGTCAACTACAAACATTTTACATCATATGTTTCCATAGATTAAATTGTAACTATACATTATTTTTAACTAATTTTTACATTTATTTCATTATGATAATGCTTTATGTTCTAACTCTTTAATTAGTTAAAACTATTTAATTATTTTACCTAAAATAAAAGTGTATTCATTCATTGACCTTTTTTTGTGGGGTCAATATCCCCATCCCTTTTATAAAAAACAATTAATCTTAATTTAAATTGAGTGTGAAAGGTCTTATTGTTGATCTTTTATCTATTGACAAATGTCAACTTACCAATCTTGTGCCAACAGAAAGCTCTCATCAATCAAACAAAACCTTATAAATGTAGTTTTTAATTGTTGAAAAAAAAATTAGTACTTAAAAAAATTGATTGTTAATTGAGTTTTTATAAATAAAAACATTAAATACATCAAAATCAATAGTTGAAAGTTGTTTTAAAAACTTCCAATATATTTCTTTTTTATGTAAAAATTCAACTATATAATCTAACACATCACATCTTAGTCTCCATATAATAATTTTAAAAGCACGAGTATACATTTATCTAGACAAGAAGTTTATTGAACACCTGGATAAAGATATCTGTCCATCAAAATAAAACACTAATCTAAACCTTGATGAATGCCTCTTTAATCCTCAGATCCGATGTTTCTGTCTATGTTACCCTCTCTACAATTTTTCATTAATCCTCTTCGATCCTTCCGAATATCTATTTTTAGGGTTTTTGATGATTTCATGGCGTCAATGATAAAATATTCTGAATCGAGCTGGAAAACTCCGTTCGATCTGGAAAATCTAAGAGTATCACGATCGCTGTAATCCAAAATCATGTCCTATTTTGGGGCAAATTGATAAAAATTCAGGTAAAATGGAGTTTTCTGAAGAATCTACTGAAGCCACATGGCAACAGCAAGTATTGAGGCAAATCTGAATAAAATGTCAATTTCTTTGTGGTCCTTGGCCAGACCAGATTTAGGTTTTGCGGCTGCGTAATTGCTAGAAAGATCTGTGAAAAAACATGCCCGTGAGTTTCAGTACGGCTGGGGAATCAGGAGGCCTTCGTCCAGACGAAACCCTAGAACATTTATTATTCATGATCTTATGGGCCAAAAGGTCTTCTCTTTGCAAGGGTTATCAGATTTATTACCAGAAGACTCTACTTTTCTGTACAGTACATCTGGCCCACACATTTTCTAGCAAAACTAGTTCAATGGAAGTATATTCAATAAGTATCTCCCAATCAAATTATACACAATTCTTGCAAGGCAGATGGGAACTTTTATGCTTGTTATAAGGTATTTCAATGAAAAGTGTTTTTGGCTTTTTGTTTTTATGTAGGTAGCTTTAAGTGTTTCCTAATTTTAATTATATTTTTCTTAATTATTATTTGTCATTTTAAACAATTTATTTGTTTTTAATGCAAAGTTAATATATGAATGTATAGAAACATATAGTCAAATGTTTAAAAAGTAGGTGACATTAAATCATATCTTATATTTAAATTGAGAAAATCGTGACCACAAAACACAAACATGACTAGACCGAAATTAAATTATTACTTTTCATTTCAAAGAATTAGTTTAGTGGTCACCGAGCATCACTTATTGGTGTGGGGTTGGATTATGGCTTTAAGATCCAATATTTACTCAAGAGAATCCTCTTTCTTTATGAAATTATGTGATTTGGGGACCCTAATTTACACAATTTTGTTAGTATTTGGTAGATGAACTAATCTTTTATCCATCTCATGATGATGTAATATTTTGATCTTAAATTCCAAGTTTGTTAAGGTATTTAAATGAAAAAGGAAGGGTTTGTTTTTGGTAGTTTAAAGTGATTTCCTAATTTTAATTAGAAGTGTTTTTCTTATTGATGATATCATCTTTTTAAATATAATATATTTGATTTTTAATGGAAAGTTTATATATGAACGTATAAAATCATATAGTCAAAAGTTCAAAAAAGTAGGTGGTATGAAATCATATCTTATAATAAAAAAGAGTATGACTAAGCCAAAATGAAATTATAACTTTTTCATTTCAAAGAATTGGTTTTGCGGTCATCGTGTTGCACTTATGTGGGGTTGGACATGGCCTCAAGATCTAATGTTTACTCAAGTAAAGAAAATCCTCTTTCTTTATGAACTTATGTGGTTTGGGGGCCTAATTTTGCACGATTTTTTTAGTAGTTGGTGGATGAATGAATCCTTTATACGTGTAATGATGATGTAATATTTGGATCTTAAACTCCAAGTTTGTTAAGATATAATCTAAGATAAAGATTGAGTTTTTTGGTAATTTATTGAAGCAAAATTATTTTTTTTAACATTCATTTTAATGAATTTGAGAAAAAATTGGGTATTTTCACCAAATTAAATATTTTCTTTCCTAAGAAACAAGTATAATCCTACAATTGGAAGAATTCAAAATGAAGGACAAATTTATGTGGAAATAAAGAACTCATGACCCATTGCGCAAAATGCCTCCTACTTATCAATTGATGAGCTAAAATAGGCTCTATGGTGAATGGTTCATAAAGCACAACACTTGTTGAAGATTTTGCAAATGGGGTAGCAAACTAAGTGGGTTTAACATTGGGAGAGACTCCATGGTTAAGCATACTTTAATTAAAGTATTAGTTGAATAGGTGACATCCCAAAAAGTCTTGATAATTCACCTATGTGAGCATCACATGGACGTAATGAGTGCTATGTATACCATTTGTTCTCATAAAAGATAGGTTATTTGGTTCGTATGAACCACTACTCATGAAAAATGGGTCAATGAGTTCAACTAAAAAAACTATACAATTGAATCAGATGTTAATATCATAACTTGACACACTATGAGAAATACCTCCCACCAGTCACTTTAAATGGCTAAAAGGAGAAGAATTTTAACCCCTTCTTTGAGAGAAAAATCAACGTTTGAATAGGGGATGAGTAGAAAATTGCAAGAAGTTGCAAGTGGGGAGGGTGGTGAAGAAGATGGCAAGGATGAGTGAAGTTATAGTTTGAGGAGGATGTGAGTGTTGGATCTCTAGTTGGAAGCATGTCAATATGCTAGTGCATGTAGTGCTAGGCCTTCTTTGCCCAACGCATATCTGACTTTTTATTCCTTTTCTTTAGACTTGGTAGGGGGATGACTCAATTGTTTGATTTATTTTATTGATTCTATTGTTGATAGGGTTGTCTCCAAGCTTGGGAACTCACTCATTGATAAGTTCTTTAGGGCTAGACCAAGTATTGACATCTTCAAGATTTGGGGCAAGAGGAAATGGTGTTTGTCATTGTCAGAATGACATTGTTTCTTTTTTAAAGGGATGATTACAAATCTTCCTTTCTCGTACCAAATATTGTTCTAAAGTCCTCTTTATTTGACCTTGTTTTTTAAGAAAATCTAATATTTTCTTCCAAAATTAGCATTTAAGCATTACTTTGGAACAAATACTTAAAGGAGGTCTTGGATTGTGTTAGGATATATGGAACTTGATGTTATACTTCTAGGAGAAGGTTTTGAAGGGCATAACTAATTTGTTTGGGCAACATATTTTTCTTGATTTTATAATCAAGTCTAGGAAGTGATTGGTAATTCTATGTTAATATAGTACTCCCTTCTTCAACCACTCTATCTTTTAAGTTTGTTGCATCGGTTTAACAATATTCTTTGAAGTTTTTTTATAATATACCATGAATGCTACAAAGTGTGTCACTTTATGTAAAGTTGCACATTTATTGAGATTAGTAATATATAGTGTCAAATAGATTTGTCCTTCAACTAAGACTTGTATATATCATGTTCCATTTGATGTGTTTGTGGGTGGTGAATCCCATAACCATGGGATTCAGTCTTAGATAAATCCATCCACCCTTTCTTCAGTAATGAAGGGTGATGAATGTAGGGGAGAGACATGCTAGTAGCCACTTGTTCCCCTTTTATTTTAGTATGGATTAAGAATTGGGAGAATAGCCAAGATGAAATTCTACACTATGGAGTTGGTGGACAAGGTTGATGTTAGGGTCTAGAGCTCCCTTAAGCACTTTGTCTTTAAGCCACCTTAAGCTAGTTATTATTTGCATCTTCTTAAGCTTTAGTCCTCAATTTATTTTGTTTCTAGTCCCTCCGATGAGTTCTTGCATGTTTGTTGTTGGATTGAAACATAACTGTTATTAGTTCCTTACTCAGATGTAGCTAATGTCAAATTGACTTCTTTGTTATTCTAGTCGTAAGAGGTTTAGAGACCTCTCAAACCCTTACTTGTATCCTCTATTAAAAAAACCCTTCTTTTGCTACATAAATTGAGTGCCTATAACCACATTATTTTCAAAAAAAAATTAGTTCTATTGAAGAGGAAAGACATATCTTCCCACTTTGAGATTCAAAAATTTCTCTTTCTATTTATTTCCAAAACAAAAATTCTCAAAGTGATACTCTTAATGTGAGATTTTTCTTTTTTGATTTATTTCTTATGTTTATACCATTTGATGATATGATATGGACTTGTCCAAAATAAAACCCCATATATAGATTATATGAATCTCAAAATTCTCAATATATTTATGATGATGAATATCATCTTATTAACCCTTTTCCAATAAGGAGGCCACATCTCTCAACATATCTTGACCTCTTAATATTTGTATCAATTCACTAAACAATCTCCAAATTTATGGTGAAGTGTCTTAAACCATTAATGAAAATAATTATTTCTCACAAATAGAACATATTTTTCCAAAATCATTAAAATTTAGGTATGTTTATTCAAAGAAGTTTTCTTAAAATTTCTAATTAGTATAGCACCCTTGTTAATGGTTCCTTTTTAGATCCTTCTCTTGTGGATCATACACTTATATAATGAAATCCTCTATAATCCATTATTTTATTCACTTTAGAGAGACTTCTTGGGAGATTACTCGAACACTATTTAGAACTAAGAACTTTTAAAATAATTATTATCACTTATTGATCTCCAAGTTTCATGCATTCACAATTTACAAATGATAGCCAATCATTATTTTATTGTTAATTTTATCAAGTATAAAGTATTACATAAATATTTATGTCTTGGTGAAACTTTAAGATTGAAAATATTGTTCAAGTTTGCACAAAAATAAATTTGTAGTTTCAAAAGGATTCTTATCTTTTTAAGTTCTCAAGAATATTTTCTATTATACATAACAACTAAAAATTCAAAAAGAAGAATAAATTATCAGGTCAATCTATGATTATCTTTGGCATGTTATTTACTTCTCAATAAGTGATTTTAAGCAACCCCTCCTTGTGTATAAGTTTTCCATCTTGAATGCTCTTGAATTAGTATGAAAACAACTTGATCTCTTATATTGAAATTTATATAATGGTCAAATCAAGAAGCCCCTCACAAATGAAAATTAATAATAATAATAACTCAATTTTTATGGACAAATAGATATATAATTTATGGTCCTCATCACATCACCTTGTATTATTATTTATTATTTTTTTTTTTTTAAAGTTTGCTATATTTTTTATATTAAAAGCAAAAAATCTTGTTATGTTGAAATCATTTGAGTTAAATAATTAAATTGAAAAGGTTCATTTCATGGAATATTCTCTAAAAAGAAGCCACTCTTATTAGTTCCTGTCGTAGGCATTCATTGTAATGCTACTGTTTGTATTAGTTGTCCAATCAGATCATTGTATTTTTCAACAACTTTTTGTATTGGTATAGTTTTAATATATTTTGAATTTTCTATATTCTAATAGGAATTATTTATCTCTAATTTTATTGGTTGA
>MU223478.1:1017837-1039013 GCA_018584345.1 Thuja plicata
TCTATTATTGTTTTTTTGCTACTATTGTTTATAATATGTTTATTGCAACTAATTAATTATATTATATATTAATATTAACTTAATAGTATAATATTAATATAATTTTTTATATATTATATTGATATAAAAAAAATACCAAAACAATGTTAATTTAAATATCATTAATTACTTGAATATGATACTGTAATAGAAATCTTCATTTAATATTTACTATTTAATATTTAATGTTAATCTATAATTAATGATTATATTTACTATTTAATATTTAATGTTCATCAAGCCAAATCTCATAAGGCTTAATCTTTAGGACTTAGGCAGGAACTAGACGCTATGCGTCGTTGTTTAAGAAGGATTGTTTCAAAAATTAAAAATTGGAACATTGTTCATTTTGAAACAAACTCTTTTTTTAGCTTTAATTTTTTTTTGGAGTTTCTTTCTTCTCTTTGGACTTTTTCATCTATTTTTATTGAAAAACATGAACTAGATCTTGAGACTCTAATCAATAGATACAAGAGACGATTGGTTTTTTATTATATTGTATTTGGAAGTTGAACATATGACACACAATATTATTGAGATTGATAGCCAACCATATTAGAAGATTTTTACATAGGATATAAAGAGAACAAGAAGGTCTTTTACATTCTGTCTTTTATATTATTCCAAAGTGAAAATAATGAATATGATTAGAATTTAAGGATTTGCAATGACAAGGAAAAAGAAATACAATATCACTATCATAATTTTTTTTTATTGTATCTTATATTAAAATAGAACAATAGCTATAAATAATTAAATTACATATAGAGGAGAGGATCAAGTATTTGAACACGTTTCAATGGTTGTGATAGGAGTTGTTAGCTTAATACCCACACTAGTTGATTTAATATCCAATATTTTTGACAACATTGTACCAATAGTTGCGACTTTAAAGTTGATTTTGCTAATGATGACTATCCATAATTGAATGAAATGTGTCCCTTATTCTAAAAAGCAACCAATCGTGTGATGCCACATTAGCTGCACAAGTATAGGGGTCCCTAATGCACTACCATTGTTCTCACTTTTTTTTGGGTTGTTTTGGACACCTTGGCAAAAAGCATACTGATGTGGCATCATATAAGGAGGGAACTTGTCAACTAAGCTACTCTTAACAAATGGGAGTGATTTGAAATTTCCACATAAGATTTTGAGAAGCAAAAAGTTAGGGTGCTCAACTACTGGTCCTCTCCCCTAAAAACACACAAAAAAAAGTCAAAATCCCATTAAGAAAGAAATCATCTAAATCAAGCTTACTTTGAAATCAGCTATAACCAATTGTGGTACTTTCCCCGCTACATACAAGGATCTATGTGGAAAAGTTAAATCATCTGCACACTCTGATTGTTCAGGTGGGAAGATTGGCCATTTTAAGCACCGTATTCATCGCATTGAGTGAGTTCTTTAAGAAAATCTGTCTCCACTTTCCAGATCTCAGCTCTGATCTTTTTCTCTGTGTTGCTCCATTAAGTAGCTCGCTTCGGTCTTTTAAAAATCTTGTTCGTTGCTTTGGAAAATCGATTTCTAGGGTTTTGAAGATTTCACATAATCTTTGTAAATCTTCCAAATTGACCTTGAAAACTCTGATCCAGCTGGAAAATCTACCAGTACCATGATCACAGTGATCCAAACCATGGTGAATGTCATGGCATCAAAAATTGGTTATCTTGCTTTGGAATATGATCTCTAGGGTTTTGAACATTTCACGACATCATCTTTGTAAATCTTCTGAGTCGAGCTAAAAAACTCTGATCCAGCTGAAAAATTATTATGATCACGGTGGTACCAAATCGATTTGCGAATGTCATGGCATCTAAAATTGGTTAGCTTAAGGACTATGCACTAATGTGCAAATTGATAAGCAAATAGGTCAAACTAGGGTTTTCCGAGGGATGAAGTCAGGCCACAGGGCAACACAAGCATCGAGGTCAGTCTGAATTTAAATACCCATTTCTTGCTGTTCCTGTTCAAACAAGCAAAGACTATTTAAGGCTTTGATATTTATATTTTGTACAATTGTCTCTGTATATAAAAATGTCTTTTTCTTGCTGTTCCTGTTCAAAGAAAGACTGTTAAAGGCTATGGTATTTATATTTTGTACACGAGTGTCTCTGTATATAAAAATGTCTTTTTCTTGCTGTTCCTGTTCAAAGAAAGACTATTAAAGACTTTGGTATTTATATTTTGTACAACCATGTCTCTGGATTTCAGTACGTCTGGGGGAATCTGGAGAGGCCTTTAGCTTTTACAGAACGGTAAAACATTTTTTACTTACAGTCTTACCTATAGGCCAAAGGTCTTCGCTTGCAGTGGGGTGAATACAAAGTTAATACTTATTTGTAACTTTACTACCTGGAACACAAGTTTTCTTGCAGAACTAGAGTAATTGGAACAGGCAAGGAGAGGAGAGGTGTTTATATAGATTTGATATCGGATTTGTTTTTGAGTTTACAGATGATTTATAGTAGTATAGGACTACCCACTTACATTACCTTCTTTATGATATAAATTTGTTACCTCTCTTTCACAAGTTCTTTACTACTAGATCAATTCACAAAACAAATTTTAGACAATGCTTAGATAATTGACGAGTCTTCAGTGTTTCCCATAAGAAAAACAGAACAAAGGTTTTGGCAATTCCACACTTTTCAAGACATTCTGTCACTGCCCTGTCCAACAATCCTCATCTTGTATTTTCATTGCTTGTGAATTGTAATGAGTTTTTTTTGTGTCTAAGGGCTGGTTTACTAGTTTTTGCTTCAGTTCTTAGTGAAGAGGGATTGGATTGTAGCCTCTCATATTTGAGATTTTAATAGCTTTTTTTTTTTTTTTTGTTGGAGGATTCAGACCTGCGAGGCAACCCAGCCTGAAACCTCTTCGGCTTAGAGCCAAGGACTGAGGAGCATCCACGCTGCCAAATTCGCCTGGGGCACGATCCCAGCCTCATCCCTTATGGTGTCGGAGCCTTGCACTCGGCACGACTTGATCCCTGGTGGGCTCGTTGTGAGCCATTCAACTTCACCAGTAGACCAAGGGCCCATTGACATTTTAATAGCTTTTAAATTGAAGAATACTTTGTCTTATATGTGGATTGGGGAACACAATTCAATCTTCATGATTGTGTTAGATCTCTGTCCATGTCATGCTATGCATTGTTTGTCTCTTACATTCAAGTTTATTACAAGTAATTGAAGATATGTCTAAACAAAAACAAAAACATGATTTGTAATATCTTAATGAATTCAACATTTTTTGAGTTTTTTAATTATCTAATTATGTTCAAGCAATTTTTTGTTATTTTAAGAAACAAGAATAATATTAAAATTGGAAGAACTCAAAATAAATGATGAACTTATATGGAAATAAAGAATTTTTATCAAATGACTAAAAATAGAAGAATGCAACCTACAAACCTACTATTCACATTAAATTTTGTGTTTCTATTTTAGGAACAAGTTTTGTTTCCCTTATATAGCAATTCAACAAAATCTTCTTACAATCATTTCCAAAAAAAAACATAATGATATGGTTGATGAGTTATTTATTTCCTTGTGCCCATTCTATTTTGTGATGTGCTATGAACTTCATTGAAAAGAAGTTATGATGAAAAATACTTACTATACTAATTTAAGAAAAGAGATGAATAATAAATACAACTTCAAATAATTTGCAAGAAATAAACAATGCAATAAAACCATTTACTGTAACATAATGATTTAACTTCACTTTGCAACTAAGAGATTTTGTATTTGAACCGTTTCCTTTCATGGTGGTTTCCAACAAGGGGGGCAAACCCCCTTGCCCCCCTTGCTGACAAAACCTATTCAAACTAGTGATTGCCACCCCAGTCTGCTTCAGACTGCAGGTGTGAATGACGGGTTGTGTCGGGATTCTCTCGCTTTGATTGGCAGTGGCTGCCACCACCCTAGCGGAGATGAGTTGATGGTGTTAAAACTACTGGACTCGGTGGTGGACTATACTATCCCCTCCGGGATAGGGCGCTTGTTGGAAAGTTTGCTACTCTCAGACCTACTACTGTGATGGTTTCGACTTGGATATTAGGATCCTAGAACCTTAAGGGGAATGTCACCTCGTTGGCTCTCCCAAGGGTTCTCTTCCTATTAGACTTCACCTCCGAAGAAGACATGATTGACATCCTCAAGGGTGTGTGGCTCTTTAGGAACCATAATCTATCCCCTTGAAAGTGGAAGTCAGGCTTCAAACCTGAAGTTGATCTCAACAGGTTGGTTCAAGTGTGGGTTCGACTCCCTGGTCTTCCTCTAGAAATGTGGGACGACCTCATATTTAAGTGGATTGGGAATTTGGTTGCCTAGTTCATTGCCTCTGACAACTTTTATGAGAAACAAAGCTAGACTTGTCTATGCAAGATTTTTTGCCTATGTTGAGGTGGGTAAACCTCTCCTGAACTTAATCATATTGCATTAAAAACATGGTAGCATTACCCAAGCAATGGTATTTGAGAATGCGGTCATTTTTCACCATAAATTTGTCAAACCTGGACACATCTTCACGGACTGCAAGCTTATGCCTAGCAATACGATCCCTCCCCTCTCAAAGGCTAGGCCTCTGGGATTGATGAGGGAGGAAGCTTTGACCACTTTTGATGGGCCAGTCTCCCCTTGAAGGGCAATGCATGTTCGCATAAGGTGCTTGCTCTACATAATGGGGTTCTTGAGGGAGAGAAAATAGTTCGCTCTCCCATAGATGGCTTGGGAAACATATACATGAGTTCAATGTACCATATGTGGTGCTCGCTGATTAGAGTAAAGTCTCCTATTGGTAATATTGCTCAACAAGATCAGCCAAAATTCATGGGTAAACTAGAAGGAGGAACACAGTCCTTGGCACCCTTTGGGGAATGCTCTCCAACCAACACAGAGGTTGCCTCACTGAGGTTGATGGACCATAGACGGGTCACTAAGTCAAGGAAAGGGGACTCATTTGTGTTGTCTGTTGGAGGTTTAAAGTGCAGGATTGCTGCCAAACCTCCCTATGGCATCAACGGTCTATCTCCTAGACTTTCAAAGTTCAAAGAAAAGGCAAGGGAAATTGTTGACAAGCAACTATTCACCCTGGATCTAATCTCTGAGAAAGGGAAAGGAAGATCTTCTCATGGAATGTGAGAGGACTGAACAACCCCCACAAACAATATGCTCTGAAAACCTATGTCCGGGAGTATAAAGTCAAGATTCTGCTTCTTCAAGAAGTCAAAATGACTTGGGATACCTTCAAATCAGTTGCTGACCTCATTTGGCCAGGGGCTTCTTTCTGCTTGAGCGAAGCGACTGGGATGTTGGGTGGCATCGTTACTATGTGGGACCCTATCAAGATTAAAGCTAGCCCCTTACTAAGCACTCCTTACTCATCGGTTTACTCCATGAGATTCAATGATGTACTATCATGGAACTTGATCAACTTGTATGCTCCCAACCCTCGCTTTGATCGTAAAGTTTTCTGGGACTCGACCTCCTTGCTCATGCATGGTTCTCCAGATCATTGGAAGGTGCCTAGGGATTTCCTTGGTCAAACCCCTGTTTAGGAATCAACCTTGAAATGTAAATGAAATTGCATAATGGAAAGATTGTTGATATGAAATAGAAGCTAGATCTTAATCGTAAATTACCTTATACCTTGATGGTGCAATGCTTCTTTTGATGTACTCACAAATGTTAACGCAACAACCTTTGACACCACACACAAACCTCACATTAAATCGTGAAAGACAAGGTTTTTCACCTTGAATGGTGTAGTTTTCCAAATGCTTGATGAAGGAGAAGAATGATACTTTGAAGGCTTGAAGACTTGGATGCTTGAAGACCTTGAGATTGCTTGGATACAAAATTGTCGAATAGATCTTGAAACCTTGATCATGATTCTTGAATTCTTACTTGTGGATACAATAATGAGAGATAGGCAACTTATCTACCTCTCATAGCATTTCAGGATTCAAAATTGATCCAAGTTGACCACGTGATCTAACTTCCCACCTAAACACTGCGATAGGGCCCCAATTCAGATTTAAACCCAATTTTAGGAGAACACAACACCTTGGGCATTTTGTTCCTAGGAATACAATTTCCTAGGCATTATGCACCTAAGAGAAAGTGCTAGAATTAAAATGGGGGTTCAAGTTATAGGAAAGATGTCGAAATAAGAGGCACAACTGATTTTGAGGTCGGGTAGAAGTACAAAGGACACAAATGGTAATATAGGGCCCATGTAAGATAATAAATGATTGAAGAGGATAAATAATCAAGGAGCGCTCTTAGAAATAAATGCTCACATCAATATTTTGTGAATTTGAATTAACACAAGACTTATAATCTTAATTTAAAGGTCTGATGAACATTAGGAGAGCGTGAAATCAATGTGGGAACCCATATATGCTAAAATGAGGCTAATTTGAGCACCTAATTATAGGTGCTTACTTTTTAGGATGGTACAATGTCTATGATATTCACAATAAATATTCTTGTTCCACCATGAGGGATTACCCTTACGATTATACTCTCTAGCTTCGGGTAGTGTGATAAGATTATGCACAAGAAGCTCTCTTAAAGATGACTCAATAGATTATCCCAAAGATGTAAACTTTATATTTGAACAATATTTTTGTTTTCGTGTGTTTACAGAGGAAGTTCTTTGTTTTGGTAAATAATACATATACTTTTAATTTGAGTTTTTATTTTTTTTATTTTCTTCTAGCTATTGTTTTTTTTGTCTAGTTGTTTTAATATTTCTTAAAGTATTGCATTTTCTTCGTCTTCAAGTTGTTAGGTTTATAGTTTGATTGTTTCTTGGCAGAAGTCCTAGATTATTTGTGCTTCAATATCCATTAGTTATTTTCATATTTTAAGCTTTGGTTTTGATGGGCATATGATAGTTCTGACCTTTAATCTTGGGAGAAGGATGGAAATGTATGAATTGAGTGATAGGATGGTAGATAGACTCAACATAAATGATTGATTGCTAAGATTTTGATAAGACAAACTAACAATATCACTCGAGATATGAAAGTGATAAGATAGAAAAATATAACTTGTGTTATGATGGATAAACACAATAAAAATCAAAGACAAAGCATGCCAATAGTAAGGATATGATGTACTCCAAGATGAGATACTCTACTCAAGGATTGATAAGATTAGAACTATACTCAAAATGTATGGATCTCGAGTGACATGGATTTGAAAATGATAGCCAAAAAATATGATCTAGACCAAGGGTAATCTAGAATAAAGCATCTCCAAAAGATTGATAGATATGATCGATCAGGTTGGATAAAAGCTATGATTTAGACTGACTGGTGAAGAATGTTGTGAAAGGTCAAGACAAGATTGGTAAACCAGACTAGCTGATCCATAACAATGATTAGTTTTTTGAGAAAATATTAGCCAGGTACAAGCACCAATGTGAAGGTCTCATGCACCAAAAATCTTACGTCCTAATGTGTAGAGTTAACGCACTGAAGGACAATGACTAATAAAATTGAAGCTAATTTGACTAGTAAATTGATATTGATTGGTAAACTAGCTAATAAGGATTAATTTCTAATTAACAAAGGATAGGCACATGTCATAAATAAATGTGAAAATCCATATTGTTCAAGCCTTAATGATTTTTGACTATTTTTTGGAACAAACATCTAACCAGGCGTAAACACCGATGTGCAAGTCCAAGCACCAAATAGCTCAGGTGTTGAAGTGTAGAGCACATATGTTAATTTAGGGTACAATGAAAACTATCTCTAACAACTAATTTTTTTATTGCAAAGACTGATTTTCTTGTGATGTATTTAATTTGTTTGTGATAAATCTAACAAAAAACACATATGCAAGATAGAAAGACATAATGGCTTTTGATTGTTTGAATGAATGAAGTGCATAAGGGTATGACCAAAACTCATCAAAGCCCAAATTTCTATTGGTATTAACACAATAAAAAATGCTTCAAGCACTTCCTAATCCTAATAAGGTCAATAGATTCATCGCAACGAATTCAAGCCTACAACTTGGTATTTCTTCGACTCAAATGTGGAATACCTTAAGGAGTTTTTTACATTCATGTCTTTGCGAAAGAAGGATATGTAAAGGTCCCTAGGGTTGGAGGCATGACCCAATTAACCTCTTTCTAGAAGCTGCAATTAGCCTATACAGTTAAAAATATTATATTTCAATGCAAGGAAATACATACGATGAGTATCTTTAGGGTACAATCCACATCCCTTACACTGAAATTGACACAACTCAATAAAAAATGTGGGCTACTAAAATAAGGTGTCTAGTCGCAATTTAGGGGACTTATGAATACACATTCAAGAGTGAGACACTTAAGCCTCTAATCAACCCTCGAGGGCCATACATCAACCCTTTGAATCAACACTCTTAACATATGATCACAGGTTAAGCTCCAATTTTTTCTTTGCTCTTTTTATATCGCGGCCCAAAGGAAATAAAACTTTAGATTGTTCCCCTTGGAGTGATCACTTCTTCAAAGGAAGACCTTAAAAAGAAAAAACAAAGATATTGTGATTTCTCTTACACCCAAGTTCGCATGGACACCCGAGGAGAGAAGATATTTTTACAACACCTTGGGATCTTAACACAAAGTGTGAAAGTACACCAAGCATGCCAAACACTAGTTTACTAACCTTTAAAGATTTAAGTGTGAGCTAAGATTAGACAAACACAAATAAAATAAAAGCCCCACAACCACAAATATGTCAAAAAAAATTTGTATTTTCACAAGAAGAGGCATTGATCTACAGGCAGATATGCCAATCATCTTAGGTGTTGATTTATAGATAGATGCACTGATATGTAGACCTGCAAGACAAAATGTTAAATCTATAAAATAGATTATTAGAAACCCTAGCAAACAAGATGTTAGATTTGCAAAACATAGGGTTATCTTGTAAAACTAGAAAAGCAAATAACCAAAAAATTGATAAAAACCATGTAAATCAAAATAGATCTGGAAAAATCTACCTAAGGTGATGTGCCAATCCATAGGCGGAGCCGTTGAAAAGTGGAGGCACTCATGTTCGCAGGTCCAAGCGCTTATCCATCAAAAATAGATAAATTGTCTACACTAAAGTGCAAGTGGGCACGCTTATTCATCACCCGCAACTTCAAAACACTAAGAATTTGCAAAATTAATTAGAAAAAAAGGGCTAGATCCCCACAAGACATGCCAAAATGGTGATCTTGAAAATTGAAAAGCTATTTGTAAACCCTAATCAACCAAACCATAAGTCTAAGATCTACAACAAATTCAACAACATATAAATAGAATTCTCTATAAATGCAAAACATAAAATAAGCAAATCTATACCAAATGCATTCATGAAATGCTTAACTCCATTTTCCTATCCTTCAAGGATATTTTATTGAATTGTCTTCGCTCTCATCTATTTAGTACATACACAAGACTGCATTGAAAGAATAGAGTGTGGTTGATTGATTTTGATTTAAGATAGTAATATGTGATAGCAAGATATCAAGATAGTAATAGAGAGTATGATCGAGATTCAATTCAAATGAGAAAGTGAGATGTTCTTTTATAGAAATCCCCATGAAAATCAAGGGTTAAGATTAAGAGGTTAAAATATGAATGCCTAAGATAAAATGGTAGGTAAGAGTTAATAGGATTAATAGGTTAATTTGAATGAAGGAATGAGATTAAGTGGTAGGTAAGGTTTAGTTGAATTTTGGTATTACATCAAAATATGCATTGGATTTAGACATGTTGGGAAATCAGAGAGGAAAAGATAATGAATTAATTAAATAAACAAAAGAACCCATTTAAGTAATAAAGGAAAAGGGGGTGGAAATCAGATAATTTAATAGATGGAAGAAGAGAACAAGCTAATGAAATAAATAAACATATTTATTGAAATAATAGAGGAAAAGGTTAATAAAATACAAATAAATAAATAATATTTAATTAAGTAATAGTGAAGATTATGATAGAATAATTAAATTAATAAAATATTTACTTAATTATGTGAGGATAATTTTAGGTGTCTATAATAATGATCAAATTCATAAGATGCTCTATATTTTCCAACTTAAATATTTTGCACTTGAAATTCACAATACAAACACAAACTAATATAAGTGAACTAAACACCAAATGAGGTCAACTTTGTGGCTTCTCTACAAATTTTTTTTTTTAATGCTCATTAGCTTATATAGAGAATCAACGACATTAACTTTAAGTGTCAACTTTCTGTATTGTGATTCTATTACCCTCATCCATCTAAACATCAAAACACTTAGCATAAGCATGACACAACATATTCTTTACCAAATAGATAGTTATCTATCACACATAGTCTTGACATGTCTATATTCAAAGCCAACTCAAGTAATGTAACCACATTGCCTCCTTACATGCATGTGTAGTATCTATGTGCTCTAATTTTGTAGTAGTAAATATAATTGTGGGTTGCACCTTACTCATCCAGGTAACTATACCTTCAAACAAAATGAACACATAACTACTCTTGGAATTCCTATTATCTAAATCACTTAGTGAAATCTAAATCAATAAAGCTTTATATAGAAAGCAACTTGGCTACATTATCCATCCCATGATTAAAAATTATAGTAATCAAATGTTCTTGATAAATACTTGAACACACTATTTCACATAATTGTAATTCTCTCTACTAGGGGTAGATATAAACCTACTAACAATTCTCATTGTTTGGGAAATATCTAGCTTTATGAAGATCATATTAAGAAAGGGGATTTAACTTTCGGGGAAGACAATGAGATTGCAAATGAGGCCATCAGGTACTTCTCTCCGATCCTTACTAAAGAATATAATCTGGGAGAGGATGACCAAGAGGAAATTCTTCAAACCATCCCTAAGGTGATCACTGAAAGATAGAACAAGGATATGATGGCTATCCCTGATCAGGAGGAAATCCATAAAGAAGTTTTTTCCCTGCCAACGGAAAAGGAACCAGGCCCTGATGGATTCCCAACTTTCTTTTTCCAAATGTACTGGGAAGTTATCAAAGATGACCTTGTTAAAGCAGTTCGGGAATTTTTTGGGGCTAAGAGCCTGCTTAAAGAGATCAATGCCACCTTTCTTGTGCTCATCCCTAAAAATCCAAGTGCAGATTCTTTTGATAGCTTTAGACCAATTAGTCTTTGTAACTCGTTTTACAAGATCATATCTAAAGTTTTAACTAATAGAATCCTTAAAATTCTTCTGTCTATTATTGCCCCCCAACAAACGGGATTTGTCCCTAGAAGACAAATCCTGGACTCTATCATGGCAGTGCATGAGGTGATTCACTCCTTGGAAGAAGGAAAAAGGGAAGGATTCCTGCTTAAACTGGATCTATCCAAGGCTTATGACAGGGTAGATTGGATATTCTTGAATAATATTTTGGGAGATTTTGGTTTCAATGATAAGGTGAGAAAGATTATTTCACAACTGATATCAACCCCTACATTTATGGTGATGGTGAATGGTTCTCCATCTAATTTCTTCAAATATTCTAGGGGTCTTAGGCAAGGAGACCCCCTCTCTCCGATCCTCTTCATCATTCTGGTTGAGTCCCTGGGAAGGCTAGTATAAGATAAAAGGAGAAGAGGACACATTATTGGTTTGAAACCTTCCTCTGGTCCTCTCACTTTTTCTCATCAACAATTTGTGGATGATACCATTTTAGGTGGTGAATCCTCAGTGAAAGAAGCTAGAAATGTAAAGAAAATCATGAATACTTATTCCAATGCTACGGGACAACTTATAAACTGGAACAAGAGCTCAGTGTTCTTCATTAACACCCCTATGGATAGACAAAGGAAAATGGCTGGGATAATGGGATGTGGTATTGGATCCCTTCCATCTACTTATTTAGGACTTCTGTTAGGAACCAAACCTCTAGAAACCTTCTAGGGCAACCTAATTGACAGATTCAATAGGAAATTGGCTGGTTGGAAGGGTATCACCCTTAGTCAGGCAGGGAAAGTGCTCCTGATCCAATCCACTCTTTAGAACCTCCCTACTTATGCCTTAAGCCTTTTATCTATCCCTGCTAAAGTGGCTGACTCATTAGAGGCTATTAAAAGAAATTTTTTGTGGGCCAACAAAGAGGGAAACAAGAAGTACCCTCTGGTGGCATGGGAGACTATATGTAAGCCCAAAAAACAAGGAGGCCTGGGAATCAAGAATTTGAAGTAGTTCAACAAGGCTCTGCAAGCAAAACAGATTTGGAGAATTTTTAATTCTATTGGGGAATGGAAGGATATTATGAAGGACAAATATGCCTCAAACATGACCTTCAAACAGTTCATCAGTAGAGAAATGGACCCGAGGGGCTCCTGCATTTGTAATGGAATTCTGAGGACTAAGGGTATAGCCACCGAAAAACAAAGATGGAAATTAGGTAACAACAGGGATGTCAAATTTTGGCATGATGATTGGCTTAGACAGGGACCCTTATGGAACATGGAGCCTTACAAAAGATGGGATAATACCTGTATCGAAAGATATGGTAGTAGAGTGAGTGATTATAGAATAAACAATGATTGGGTGGACCTTACTGAGGTGTCCAAGGACTTAAAGCCTCTGATGGTCAAAATTGGTCATTCCCCCCTCTCTCTCGCAATAAGGATGTTATTGTTTGGGGGGAAACTACAGATGGTATCTACACGATGGCCTCGGGCTATGAAATCATGCAACACATTGATACTCCCCCTAGTTGGGCTAAGGCTTGGTTCCCTGGTCTCATCCCTAAGATCAATATCTTCTTCTGGATTATGCTCCAAAACTGTATCTTGATGGTGGATAACCTTATTAAGAGAGGGCATCACGTTCCTAATAGATGTATCTTATGTAAAAATCAAAGTGAGAGTGTGGACCATATATTTATCCACTGTGACTTCACCAGACAAATATGGTATCATTTCCTGTCTTTTTTTGAGATGTCCTGGTGTTTCCCCAATAAGACTCTTGAGCTCTTTGATCAATGGCAACAGGTGTTTAAAGGGCAGGAGAAATATTGTTTATGGTCATGGGCGATGCCGCATATATGTTGGGGAGTGTGGAAGGAACGAAATAATAGAGTTTTTAGGGAAAAAGTAACAACTGCTAAGTATATATCCTAGAAAATAACAAATGCCCTGATGGAAAACTACACAAACAACAAAGGTCCCAACCCACTTCACAGCAAAGGGGTAAATGTTACCAATAGGAGAGAGGATTGCAGATGGACCTTACCGCCGGAAGGTTGGTTCAAAGCAAACTTTGACGAGGCTACAAAAGGAAACCCTGGGAAGGCAGGGGTGGGAGGAATAATAAGGAACTCTCATGGAAAGGGAACTACGGCTATTTTAGCTCCCCTGGGGTCACAAACGAACTACTATTCGGAGGCGAGTGCGGCACATCACACCATAAGGCTGGCTTGGGATATGGGGATCAATAAATTGTGGTTAGAAGGTGACTCAAAGAACATTATAGATTGCTTAAATGAAAATACTGAACCTGCATGGATAATTGAGAACATAATAGGGGAGAGTAGACAAATCCTCAAAACCTTTGAACAGGTCCATGTGGCACATGAATACCGGGAAGCCAATCAGGTTGGAAAATATGGGAGTCAAGAGTGAGGGAGCAAAAAGGTGGACCAAAGGGAATGAAATTCCACTGGAAATCTTAGCTCTGATAGAAAGTGATCGAGTTCCGAGAAAACTCATAAATTTTAAATGATAATAATGAAGAGTAATGACATATTGGGGAAGTATCACCGAATGATGTGCAAGTACAGGAAAGGCGGAGAGATTTACTTTTTTAGGTCTCATTGGCACACTTTGAGGAATAAAACTCTTTATTGCATTCATGAGTCTAAAAGAAGATTCACGAAGTCTAAATGTAATCTCAACTGAAAACAGAGGGTTTTTAGTGGGAAAAAAACCAGAAACAGAGAAGGCGGAGAAGAAGTAGAAATGGTTAGTGAAAGGTATAGGAGGGAACTAGAGAAGGAAACTAACAAATGGCGATGACGCTCTAAGGTTTGGAATATTTTGAAAAAAGGTGAGGTGACTACTTTCATTGAGCGTCTCCATGGGTGGAAGCCCTCTGTTACAAATATGATGGTTAAAAGTTGGAATGAAGGGAAGGTTAAAATTAATGGGGTGGATTTCATGGTGACGGAGGAATTAATTTCGTCTATGACGGGTATCCCCATTATTGGGAAAAAAATTTACAGAGATAGGAAGATTTCTAGGCAGGCTTTGACAGAATTTGTGAAAGATGCAGATGAAAAGAGGGATTTAGTGAAGAAAGGCACCTTCTACCAGCCAAGTTCTATCAAGTTGTTGTGGAGGTTCATTTTGAGGGTAATTATTAAGTATAGCTCTTTGGATACGAGATTCGACCACATAAGCACTCACCACTTTGTGCTTCTCAACCATTTCAGGTATGGTGCTAAGATATCTATCCCCTTCTTCCTATATTCGTCTATCAATGAAAATATTAACGATTATAAGGAGAAACCCATCAGCAACCCAAATTTTCATGAGGGTTTGTTGTTGTTAATTTACGAATATTTTAAAGCTCGCACTATGGGGAAGGAAATTAAGAGCTTGGAGGAGGGAAAAGATGAGTTGGAGAACTCGGGTGAGGATTATGTCCCTTCTGACACTGAGGACAACCGAGATATGCATTTAGATAACGAGGAGGAAGAGATTCAGAATATGAAGAAGGGGAAGAAAAGGGTAAAAATGGAGAAAAATGAATCTCCAATTTTAAAACATCATATTGAGATATCGTTTGACAATGATTACAATGAGAATGTTGATGGTATGGAAAGGGAGGATGAGAGTTCTGGTGAAGAGGGAAATAATATTACTAAACACGGAGGGAAGCTAGGGAATACGAAACGTAAGAGGAAGATAACTATTAAATTGCCTATTCAGAAAGAAGAGGATTGTTCAGGTAAGGGGGTTAGGAGGTCTAAAAGAGGGAAACAGTTGAGGAGGAGATCCAGGAGGAGAGGTAGGACAGTCAGAACTTAATGCTAGAGGAGAGTGATGAAAAAGAGGAGAAACAAGAGAAGGAGAATGAGGTGGATGATTAGAAACAGGGGTTTGAGGAGTATGGGGTTGATCACTACACTTGCAAAATCACTGGTAAAAACAAGAAAGTTGTATGGAGAAATTTTGATACTATCTCTGCTAAAATGGGGATTAAGAGAGAAATGATTAAGACTTTGGTTAAGGAGAACAAGGAGGGCAGAATTCAGATGGAGGAGTTAATTGATCCCGCTTTAGTGATTCTTAGTGACAATGCAAGGGAGGATCCTCAAATGGATGTGCTAAACAATGCAAAAAATAATGTCATAGATAGTTACAGAACCACTAAGTGGATTTTCTTTGAAATCTACGAGCTGAAAAAAAAGAATGGATAGGCTGGAGAAAGATAACATCAAAAACAATAATAGGAACATAGAGGAGGATAGGGAGCTGGATAACAGAGTGAATGAGTTGAGGAAGAGGGTTTAAAGTATTGAGGAGTCTCTGGTTAAAATTGCAGGACAAAGCTACAATATCCTAAAAGCATCAAATGATAACATTAAGGTGCTTATTTCTAAAATTGAAGAGCAAAGGGGAAGCAAGGAGGATCATTCACCGAGCCATGGTAGGGATAAGTCCCCTGAAGAGGGATTGAGGAAGAGGACAAGAGCCACCACAAAGAAGATGGAGAACCAGGAAGATGATAAAGACCTATCTGATTTGAAAGAGGTTGCGGGTAGAATGACTGAGCTGGAGTTTCGTGTTGCTGAGATTCTCAGAGAAATTGCCTGATTTATGTTCCTGGATTTTTTTCCTGGTTTTCTTGGTTTTGTCCCTAGCTTTAGGTTCTCTTTGGGACTGTTTTGTTTGGCTATTGGTTAGCCTGATCCATTTATGTTGCTGCTGATCGATACTATGTTTACGGTTTATTTTTAGCTCTATAGGGTTTCAGGAACCCATCAAAACCTGTTTTCCTTAATCAAAAACATTCATTAGCATACCTATGGCACATTTAATTAATTAAACTAATTTAAAGATAACGTAACATCAACAAGATTACAATATTGAATATAAAACCACTATGAAAATGCACCAACATATTTTCTCAAAGCACAATATTTGTGCCAACATGATCTCTACTAATATCCACACCCAAGACATATTTTGTATCCAAGCCTAATCCTTCATGTCAAGAGTAATAGAAACCTAAAATTTAAGTTCTATTATCATATTTTTATTATTTCCAATTAACAAAATTTTATCAATATACAATGCAATGATTAATAATTTATCCTCAAAAAATTAGAAGCAAACATAACAATCAAAATCTCTCCTAATATATCCATGCTATTATGCACAAAAATTAAATTCTAGTACATCAATGGAGCATTCTTCAGAACATACAAAGACCATTTTAACCTTTCATTTTCTTTTATGGAAAAACCATTAGTTTATCTCATATGAATTTCTTCCTCAAGAAGCCCATGAAAAAAAAGAGAACTTTAGCATCTATTTTATCTACTTAAAAGAGTGAACCTACTAGAATGAAATAATTTAATTGAAATTAATATGCAATTGGAGAAAATATTTCATTAAAATTGACCCTCAACTTAAGAGTAATCTTTCACCATTAATATGTATTTGGTACATCTCAAAGTTATCTATTGGATTCAAAATTCATTTTAAATACTCACTTGCATCTCTAGTGGGCTTCCTCTCCTTGATAAAATATATTAGATTTATTTTCTCACATTTATAGAAGTCCAAAACTCGTGCTCCATCAAATAAATATCATCCTTCATAGACTAGGTTCATTGTCAATGCAAGATAAAGTAAATACACAATAGAAACCTAGTGGTTTATGCCTATCAACTAGTTTATATTACCTTTTGTAGTTTGTTAAGGGTTTAGTAAGAGGCTCTTCTTCTTCTTCATTTGAAATCTCAAAATTTTAGCCTCTTGTCTTTGCATCTTCTTATTCAACATGATCTCATTCATTTGGACATCTTCCTACTCTATTTTTGTTTCAAAATGCATGCAGTCATTTATATCTTTTATTTGTGCTTGGGTAATATAAAAATAGCTCTAATCCCCCCCAAAAAGTATAACCATCTAAAATAAACTACTTTTTCGATTAAATGATTCCAAAGCTTGCATATTTTAAAATATCAACATAACCAATAAAAAAAATTTAGTTTAGCCTTGAAATCAAACTTTGATTATTTTTAGGCACATGAACAAAAGTAACATAGTGAAAAACTCTAGGGCATAAAATAGAGTGGTTTTTGCCAATTGACACTTGATATGGTGTATTAGCTACCAAAGAAAAATCATGAGATTTATTATTCATATAACACATTTTACTTAATTCTCATTCTAGAAACATATATAAATCCCAAAGTTGCTCAAGATACATTTATGTGCGTCCAAAGTCACATAGTTCTTTCTACGGTAGCATTTTAATTGTAGCACATAACTTGTTATCTTTTATTTCACAACACCTACATGTCTACAAAAATCATCAAACTCTCTAGAGAAATATTCCCTCCATCATTTGACTTAATATGATATTTTTTCAAATGCATATGAATTTTAATAAGAACATTCAAAATCCTTAAACTTATAAAAAACATAGACTTAGGCCTCAACAAAAATCTACCAATTGAAGTAACATGAACAAGGTCAAAAAGATCAATATGAATAACATCCAGTAGTATCTTTGTTTATTTATCACTCTTTTATTTTCATACATATGATGCTCAAAAAACTCGCATATGTTAAATAAATAGATAAAACATCCATCATATTTTTATTAATTATTGTATTAATATCATTTTTACCAATATAACCCAACTCGTGGTATTACTCATAGTATAAATCTAGTGAAGATAAAGTTTCGAATAATTGTGAAGGTCTTTGTTCTACACACATGGAAAAATAGTAAAATAGATAACTTTAAAATTTAAAAAAAAATTGTCCTCCAGCTATTGATGTTCTCGTTTCAACCAAAATAAGTTATTTCAAATTACTACAACAAAATTATGTAACACTGACTAAACCTATGTTTGAATTGTAGCTCACCTCACTTCAAAAAGTTATAAAACTAAATTATGCCACACATATTTATGAAGAAATATTTATGCCCTAGATATTTGTCTTACAAAAATCTATGTTTGAAAAATTATATTTTTTCCTTCCTACAAATAAAGTTTTGTTATATAGAATAAACACCACCTTTTAAAACTATTGTTAACTATAAAAAATAGCTTATTAAAAGTTGTTGATGTTATATAGCGTCGGGAGTTATCTTTCTCTTGAAGGTGAATCACTTGTCCAAGAAACGTGAAGGGTCTTGCATTTGGAAATTAAAAAGACTTGCATGGAGATGTGAAGAGACATCCATTTGAGATGAAGAGACCTGTGCTTGGAATGTAAAAAGTCTTCAGTTTCGAAGATGATGAGTCAAGTCTTTTATATATTTCTTTGTCTAGTGAATTATTTGTGTGTTAGACACACATTATATTTCTTGTTTTGTGTGTAGTAGATGGATTTTTGGTTCAGTTTGAAGCATTGCACACAGATCTCTATTATTTTATCAATAAAGCATCATTTCTTGTGTAGCTGGGTTTTTTCCCCTCAAGTTGGAGGGTTTTCCCAAGATAAATATTAGTGTTTTTTTGTGTCATCTATTCTTGCATATTTTGTGTTAAGAATATTTTGTTTCTCTGCTATTTTGGTTCAAAACATTAACATGGTATCAGAGTGGGTCTAAGGAAACGATCCGAACCAGAATAGAACAATTGGATTCTAGAAGAATCGTAATGTCTAATAGGAGTTGAATATGTTGTTTAAAATGAGGGATTCATATGAGAATGTGTAGTTGAAGAGCCTTGGAGGGTAGAATCTCTGATGAAGCTTCTTACCTGGATAGGGAGGATGTTGTTATATTCGTCTATGCTTACATGTTTGAGATTCATGTCTATGAGGATAACATATGTATTGGTATTCAAATTTTTAATTCTCTATAACTATGTGATGGTGAAAGATCTATTAGAGGATTGTGAAGAAATCTAGGCAATAAAGAGATATGTATTTGAATAATGGTCATGAATTTTATGTAGGTAATTCATGCTATAATATTGAGAATAGTGAATCATGTATGCTTTTAGCATTGATCTGTATATTTTCTCTTTATGAATAGTTTGATTCTATGAACTATTGGTAATCTCTCTAAAAATGCTTCCATGATGGATCAAGAAGCAACGAGATGAAGAGATATTATATGAAAATTCATGCAGGCTATAGAACTGAACACGGGAACGTTGCTTGTAGCCATGGGACTGAATTGGTGGCACATAACTTCATTAAAGAGAAAGAACCTATTCAAATTGTCATTGCAATTAGTTTCTTCGAAGAGGAAGGAATGACATCCAAAGGGAGACTATGTAGCTGCAAAAATTAGATTCAAAGGGAGCTTGAATGGAAGATGTAGAATACCAATTCCTTTGCAGAGGATTAGCAAGCTTGTGTAGTAGTGTGACATCAAAAGCTCATTGTTGGACAAACATTGGAGCCAATTTCCTAGTATTGTGATAATCAAGGCCATGATAATGTTGGCCCTATTGAGAGGGAGTCTCAACTAAGAGGGAGTCTCAATATTCATATGATATTTTGTGTTTTAATGAGTTCTTCTCTGAGAGAGAGAAGTTCAAGGTGCAATCCCTTGTTAATGAGTTCTTCTCTGAGCGGGAGAAGTTTGAGGTGCAATCCCTTGTTAATAAGTTCTTCTCTGAGAGGGATAAGTTTGAGGTGCAATCCCTTGTTAATGAGTTATTATCAATGAGGGATAAGTTTGAGGTGCAATCCCTTGTTGATGCATTCTTATTTGTGAAAGAAGTTTGAGGTGAAAGAGCTTGTTCCACCCTCTGGGAGTAGCTATGGTGGATGTCATGTGAGAGACTCCATGACTTATCTCTTGTGTTATTCACCCACTAGGAGTAGCCATGATGAATGTCATGTTGAGATGACAATATCACATTGAGAGAATCTGTGATAATTTATTTTCTTTTTTCACAATGGGTGTAGCCATTGTGAGGGTCACGTTGAGAGAATCCATGACGTGAGAATCTGGAAAGATACCTCCCTAGCTAAGAGGGAGTGTTGATGTTATATAGCGTCGAGAGTTATCTTTCTCTTGAAGGTGAATCACTTGTCCAATAAATGTGAAGGGTTTTGCATTTGGAAATTGAAAAGACTTGCATGGAGATGTGAAGCGACATCTATTTGAATTGAAGAGACTTATGCGTGGAATGTAAAGAGTCTTCAGTTTTGAAGATGAAGAGTTAAGTCTGCTATATATTTCTTTGTCTTGTGCATTGGTTATGTGTTAGACACACAATATATTGTTGGTTATGTGTGTAGTAGATGGATTGTTGGTTCATTTTGAAGCATTGTACATGGATCTCTATTATTTTATCAATAAAGCATCATTTCATGTGTGGCTGGGTTTTTTCTCCTCAATTTGGAGGGTTTTCCCAGGATAAATATTTGTGTCTTTTTGTGTCATCTATTCTTGCATGTTTTGTGTTAAGATGTTCGTAATAACTAGGGGGGGGGTGAATCAGTGGTCTCAAAAACTTATCCTTAATCTAACCACCAATCAAGTAAACCTCAGATTATTATGTCTCTACAAGATGCATGCCATGAGATATTTATAATGATTAACTGTCTGTCAGTTTACCTTGTCTGTCTTTATTCTCCTTGATTACCGATAAGAACTATAACTATTTGCCGAAATACAATAAATATGCAGAGTATACCAATCTATCCAAAAATGCATATGTGAAATGTAAAACAGTAAAGTAATAAACCATACACACATAACACATGGATTTTAACGTGGAAACCTTGTTAAGGGAAAAAACCACTGGGACTGGTACCCCAAATTTTCACTTTTTTGAAGTGAGCCCTGTTAAGAGCCAACCCTGTTAAAGGTTACAAACACACTGTTAGGTGTGACCTTGTTAGAGGATTTTACACATATAGGTTGTCACTTAGTATCGGGCATCTAATGTTGCCATCCTT
>MU223478.1:1045763-1058523 GCA_018584345.1 Thuja plicata
CTTGATGCTTCAATGGTTAAACTGAAACAAAATGACTTGTTTCTAATGCAACTTGAATTGCAGATTTTCAGATCTATTTAAGTACATTACCTCTCTGATCAATGTATCAATTCAATTATTTTGTGCTTCATAATTTCTTCTCTGTGATGTTGTGTTCACTGTCCGTCGGTGTCTGTGGAATTCCTTAGCTCTACTTCAGCTTGATTGATCAGTACTACATGATGTTAAGTTGAAGATAATGCAAGGCATTAAATCAATTAATGATTTGTATTGTCATTGATGTCAACTTGATATCAATGACAATACAAATCATTAACTCATTTAATGCCTTGCATTATCTTCAACTTAACATTATCAAACATTTAATTAGTTACATGTCATCATAAGAATATTTTGTTTCTCTGTTATTCTAGTTCAAAACATTAACAAAAGTAACATAAAAAAACTTACAAATCACTTTAGAAAATGTATATATGTATACATATACATGTATATAATTACATGTGTGTGTGTGTGTGTGTACATATACATATACATATACAAACAAAATTTTAAAAAATCATTAATTAGCACCATCCTCAAATTCTTGATGATTCAGTTGTTATAAGTGTCCGAAAGTACTAAATTGGTGAAAATGTTGATTTCATTATCCTAATTTGGCCAAAAAGTGGGACTCATTATTGTTGGTTCTGCTCTCGAGAAGTTTCATGTGTCATTCTCCTCTTGTGATGTGTATTTGTACATTGATGTACATTGAAAGTCTAAAGAGATTCGATTATATTGCCACTTGTGTGTGTTCTTCTTCTTCCATTCATTGTTGATCCTAGAATGTTAGTAATTTTATTTATAAAAAAATTCCTTATTTGACACATCCTTCAATAGTGCCTAAATTGTTAAAGGATATATCCCATGGTCTAAATAGTATTGATTGCAAAATAACTTAGCCCAACACACAACCTCATGTCTCATAAGTTCATTACATTTTACTTAATTAGATTAAAAAAAATAATCACTAGTTATTTTTTAATAGATCATGAAGTCTCTTGATTAACTAGGTTCTCTAACTCTTACTCAAGGTTTAACTAGATAGCTTCCCACTCTAATTGATTTTCATTTGCTACAAACTATCCTAATGGAAATCTTGCAACAACCTTGTTAAAATATCAAAATGTATTGTAAAGTTACTCTTGAAACTACTTTACACTAGAGAAACACAAACTACATCATACTCCCTCTTGCAACTCCAAATGACACTAGAAGGATCTTGATATGCATATCCTATAGATTGGATCGTGTTTTTACATCTTCAATGTAAACCTATGATGAAATAAGGGAATGTAGGAAATGAGATTTCACCTAAACATATTTTTTATTTCTACCCTTAATTAATTTTGTTGTGGTGTGGTTAGCTTGGGATTGTGTGTGTGTGGTAAAATGAGTGATCAAATATGCAACCAAACACTTCAATAAATCATTACATCAAAAGGGTTAAAATCAAATCAAGAATCAAAATGTTGCATAAACACCCTTGAAATCGGCTTATTGCTTCCTAGTTGAAGCAAGTGTGATTCTCATGATTGCCCATCATATTAGACATGGAGAATCAGTGACTTGACTACCTCAAGAGGGAAGATTCAAATGAAAGAATGAGCAAGATGCATGTTCTTGCATACTCTACTCTCAAAATCTTTGAAAATTAAATTCATGAACTATCGAACTAAATGCATGGTAACCATGAAGAATGAAGTTACAATGTAAGTGAAAACTATCAATGAAATGAGCAATGCATCTACCATTAATCTATGAAAGGGAGATAAGATGCCATTAAGCTAAGAAATGAAACTACAAATGCATAAGTCCAAGTAAACTAATATGAGAGAGAGAGAGAGAGAGAGAGAGAGAGAGAGAGAGAGAGAGAGAGAGAGAGCTAAGAATGCATAATAAAAAACCTAGAATGAAAATAACATTATAACTCTACCCTCCAAATATTCTTGTTATGTTGAGAAAGGGAGCTATCCCTTTTATAAGAAATTCTAAGTGGTGAACGGTTGGCATTAAGAGGCAAAAGGAAATGAGCAACGGTGGAGATGCCAATTTCATCAATCCATGTGAGCTTGACCCAAGTGATTTGGTTGGTCAACTTTGTGGAGAATAAGACAAAATTGGTATTTCCCCTTTTTATTTGTTTTAATTTGTTTTCATGTGCTCACACATGTATGAATGGGTTCTTTTGATTTAAAAGGGACTTTAGGATTTTTTGTTTCATCCTAATGTTTTATGCAATTTAGGTATTTTAGGCTTGATGATTGATGATTTGATTCAACAAGTTAGGCTTAAATTTATGTAAGAAAGTTTGATTAAATGATCTCATAATAAGGGTTTTGAGTCTAGCTTATGAATTTATTTGATTTAGAATTTATTAAGACCAATTGATTGGAAATAGGGGCTATATGTTTGCTAGACCAATTTTAGGTGATTACATTTGCCCCTCTTTGAATTGATGTGCGAGCAACACGTTGATTCAAAGAACATCTGATGTTTGATTGGATTAGGAAATAGCTTGATATGAAGAGACGAACCTATCCCACCAATCGGAACTGATTCCAAACTTGATTGAACGAAGATCGATTGAATTTTGAAGATATTAGCTCCGGACTTGATTGAGCGAAGACCGATAAGGAGATCTAGAAATATCAGCTCTGAGCTTGATTGAGTGAAGACTGATAGAGAGACCTGAGAATATCAACTTTGGGCTTGATTGAGCGAAGACTGATAGAAGAGTTTGAGTATTCGTCTTGATGTGAAGCGATGAAACTAAATGTCCGTCCTCCAAGCAGATTTTTCTATTTTGGATTGGTTTTGAATGACAAATCAACCTAATATGGTGCGATGAGACTGATTTCCATTTGATTGATTGCTTAGGATAATTTACTTAATATGGGTCCTGATGAAGCCAATTACCTGATTGAGAGAGGTTATCAGATTGATATGGTGTGATTAACCTGATATACCCCTAGAGATTTAGATTACTTGATGTGCAGTGATGAAAATCACTTGATTGATCTTGATTTAGGTCAGGGCCTGATGCCCCTAGAGATTGAACTTGTTGATGTAAATCAAATTTTTGATATAATGGTACTGCCCCCTCGAGAGAAAAATCAAAATGAGGGGATAGTCGCAAGCCCGATAGATCGAAAAAGCATTGAGGAAATGAGGTACGAGCCTATTTTGAGGTCTCGTAGACCAAGTTTGACCAAGAGTTGACTAAAGTTGACATTTTGAATTGAAGTTGGAAAGAATCAATTAGGATTAATCTCAAAGTGAAATCCTATGAGGAAAGCGTTAGTGATAAACTATATTTTGGGAAAACAAGCTAATCTGCATTTTGAGTTGCAAAACATCATCAGATTTTGATTTCGGTCCCAAAAATGGATTCAGAGCCATCCAATTAGCCAAGGGTGAAATTTCCACGTCCATTGGAGCACTTTAAAAAATTAGTTCAAGACCTATATAAGGCCCAGAGGGGTCATTTTCAAATCATTTTCACCTTCCAAGTTTGAAATTCTAGAATCCTTTCTCTAAGTGAAAATGGTGGTGACAATAGAAAATCATCAATTTGAGCGCATGCAGAGGTACAGATGGCTACAGGACTACCCGCATCCAGTAAGTAAATGATTAACATCACCTTCGCATTAAATTTTTCATATTTTCATAGATTTTTGCAAATTTTCAATGTTTTAGGTCATAGGGTTTGGTTCATTGTACGAGCCGGTGAGAGGGCTCGTACGAAAAACTAGAAAAAATTATTTCATCATTTCATTCCATTAGATTTTTTGCACAAGAAGCACACACCTGTCGCACAAGGACATTCATACAAACCCACTTTATTGCATGGCCCCATTAGATTTTTCATTTCAGCCTAGGTTGTCGCACGATATACAATCCTGACTCATACGAACCTTGATTCTGGTAACCCTTTGTTGTACTTTGTCATTTGGGAGGTAGTGGTACTTTTTTGAAGACTTATCTTGTCCATTGCGTGTTTTCCTTATTTCTTGGCTTATTTTCCATCTTGTCTGATCATTGCATGTTGAATTTAGCTTGCCTTTACTCAATTATTGATGCATTTTTGTTGTTTGTATTCTTGTAGGTGCAGTTTCCAGATATCTAGTTTCGGTTGACATATCCTCCCAACATGCAGTTGGTGATGAACCTATCCGATGATCAGAGAGGTCATTTGAGAGACTATAGTTTCAGATGGTTGACCTAGATTCCTAACATCCGGGTGAACCATGGGTTTCTCACAGTGTTAGTGGAGAGATTCCACAGTGAGCACAATACTTTTAACCTACCAACCAGAGAGATGACCATCACTCTCGAGGATGTCTACAGGATTCTTCAAATTTTGTTTATAGGAGAGCGAGTTGAGTATGAAGTAGTGCCTCAGTTGGGTGCACATGCACTGATGCAGGTTTTTCATGATCACACTATCTTGAATCGAGCCATATCCCGGGATGACATGTTGGGTCAGTATGGGATCAACCATCCTCTGGATTGTGTTATAGCAAGATTCATAGGTTGCTTATTTATGGCCGACAGGAGCTAGCAGGGGTTCCTTTGCAGATGGGGAAGAATTTTGGAGAGACTAATGACCTAGCCAGAGCAGTTGGGTTGGGGCCAGTGCATCTTGGCGCATATGTGCCATGAGATGCATGAGGTTACATACATGGGCGACCAAGGTATGGCTGTAGGAGTACTGATATTGCAGGTATGGGTTTGGGAGAATCTCCTTATATGCAGGCCAGTGGCCGAGGATTCACGATAGAGTGGACAACCCTACGTGTACAGATACGTATGTTTCCTGACATAGCCCTACCTAGGAACGACTAGCTACTAGAGATGTCAGTTAGATGATCTTAGCTTGGTTTTTTTGAGGCCATACATAGGCATAGAGGCCTGGACTGACTGGAGAGGTCAAAGGAGAGATTTATTTGTTTCTCATCCTTTGCTTGGGAGGACTTCATCTGTCATTGAGCATTTTGTGGTTGCATGAGTACTGCAACAATATGGTCATCCACAGAGTATACCACATGAGTGCATTTTTTATGCTTGTTTCATCAACTCCAAGACTATATATGTCTCTCTGTGTACAGGAGTTGATAGGGTTACAAAGGTCATCCTTGGATTACTTGGAGGCTATCACAAATGCAAGCATTACTCCCCGGTATAGGGATCATTTTGCATGGCATCCCTTCTATAGATTCACAGATCTGGCAGAGAGAGCACCTCTGATTGATGAGAGAGATATAGCTCAGAGGATAGGTGGATAGAGGTTCCCATATCCCTCTAGAGTAGGTGGTACCTCAGGTGCCAGTTCTAGTAGGGCACCTAGAGCCAAGCAGCGACAGCACAGAGAGGGAGGTACCCTCGATTCAGTTGGTATTGATATACCTACCACACAGGTCATCGATGAGAAGATGAGAGACGTACAACTGGATCTCAGTCTCGATGAGGTAGTTTGACAAGTTTTTCAACATAGAGATGCATAGGTTAAGGAGGAGGAGGGAGTACAGATATATCAGACTCCATAGGATACGATCCACACACTAAAAGGGTAGATTAGAGCCTCACAAACACAACTAGCGGTCGCGCAGGCACAGATCGTAGAGCGAGACCACACCATTGTCGAGAGAGATGGTAGGATAAAATCATTGACTCAGGGGTTTGGTGTAGACAAAGTAGCAGATAGAGATTGAATTAGCATAGATAAAGAATTGCAGACTAGGTTATGCGCAGTTGAGAAAGTATTTCAGATAGCATCATGATGATGTGGTTAAGAGCGCATACGGAGACTCTTGATAATTTGATGGGTACTATTTTAACTATGCATAAAAGTGGTGAATTTGAAAAGAAAATACTAACCCCACTCAACCTCAAGACCCCAACTCTTGGATAGTGAATCCTTATGTCCTCAAATGCACAAATACAAGAGGAATTAGACTTAGACCCCTTGCAGCACCAAAAGCCCCAAATTAGGCCTTCAAATCCTCCAAAACTAGGGCTTCCTCAATATAGTCTCTCCAAACACTATCTCTTCCAATTGAGGACCAGACACCTTCTCCTGGTCATATTATGAAGGATTCCATCAAAATATAGTGCCCTTCTTCAAGTAGAATGGCTACTGCTATAGCCAAGGAGCCGAATTCATGTCTTTTACCCTGCAACAGTCAAACAATAGTGATCACCCTGCAACATACTGATCAATATTGCATTTATAAGGTTATTTTTATATGGTAAAATGATGGATTCACCCCCAAAATAACATACATTATAGTAAGGGATGAATCCTAATCCATTCACTCAAAACAATTCACAATTTCCAAGCCTGTCGCAGGACAATCAGATTCCTAGGCTTCAAAACTAACTCAAATGAATTGAAATGATGTTCAGAGCATTCAAAAATGTTTCTAAAACCTCTAGAGTCAATTAAGCATTAAAAAAAAATCAAAATATGTAAGAAAACTTCTATTATTGCTTCAAATCCTGGTCTGTCCGTACAAATGGATGTACCCAACCGTACAACTTTTATCTCTTTCCTTTGTGTGGGCATATAGGTGACAAATAAACTCTGCAACCAATTCCATCAGTTATTTGTGATTACAAATGTAGTTTAGCCTCCTAAATCTAATTTCGCACCAAATACAACTAGTCGTTAATATTCAAATATTTGAATTATTAACTTGTTTTCAAATACAACTAGTCGTTAATATTCAAATACTTGAATTATTATTGTTTTCAACTTATTCCAACTTAAGGATTCATCTCCTAGGATCTATTAGACCTTACTAAATAATTCTAGACCCTAATTGAACCCTTGGGGTACTATTGGACCAACTTACAACATTTTGATGTCCTAGTCCTTTACTTGGACCATTAGGACTTAGCAACATTGTATAGCATTCTTTATTGCAAATTGCCATTATTGGCTTCAATACATCCCAATTCACACTTCAGGATGATTTTGTCCTTCTATCTCTGATTAGATCCATGGTGACCCTAGGTGTCTTCATAGGTGCTCTTTCTCCATACACACCACCTTGGAAAAAAAATTCATCCCAAGAAGTAAGGGACTGTGTCGTCTTGCCACCCATTCTCCTTGTAGGTGGTCCTCTCCTCTACTCTTTGTGAGACCTCTGATAAGAAACCAATATTGTCCTCCTACCCTTCACATATGTATGAAAAGAGTGAGAAACAAAAGAATAAATTGGACCAAGGTCCAATCTGTCATCAAACTTCATAGTGGATTAATGCAAATAGTGATATTGTACTCCCACAAATTGTCCTTGCAACTGCACTCCAGAATCAAATAGATCATTCCATGTGTCCTTCAATGACACCATTGTACTGTTCTTCACTTATTGTCCCAAAGGAAGCTGCAAAGTGCCAACAAATACACCATCGTCATGTTCAGTTTTCTGTCTTACTGTCAATGCCTCATGACTATCAACAAACTTATCTTTCAAGACCAATAATGTGGTCCTAGGCATCTTCTCTGCAGTCACAATGTCCTCATGCTTTGGAACCTGCAAATTAACATATGTTTTTGTACCAAAGACAATGATGCTACCAACTTCTTCTACTTGGCTTGGAAGAGGTTTAAGGGTGAAATTTATTCCCTCCTTGTGCACCACGTATTCATTCTTCAAACCATAATGAATGGTCTGCCTTGAAGCCTATCATGGTCTCCCTAAGATGATGTGGCAATATTTCATGGGAACTATATCACATAGAACCCTATCAACATAACCCCCAATAGAAAAATCTACATATGCTTGCTCCTTAATCACAATATTCTGATCATTACTGTCCCAAGAGGCCCTATATGGTATTCCAATGGGAAATTTAGGGAAGTTTAATTTATTGACCATCTCATAGGACACTAGATTATCAAATGAACCAAAATCTATGATGACCTTAAAAAATTTTCCATAACATTTATAATTTGTTCTAAAAATAGATACCTTGGGTATATGTTGAATAGGTGACCTTACCATCAAGAGACACTCCCTTATTCAGGGTATGCATAGTCAGGGGGTGTTCCTTCTTCCTCTTGTTGTTTACTGTCCTCTTCTCCTTGAGTCAAATGGACCCTCTTGTCACTCTTCTTAGCTTCTCTTTCAGGACACTTGTAGAATGGGTGCCCTTATTCACCACACTTGTAGCACTTCCCAGGGAAACTCTTTCCTCTACCACTTCTCTGTTCTCCTTTCTGATATGTGACTTTCTCTTTACCCTTCTCATTTTTTCCTTGGCTTGGATTCACTCATTTTCCCTTCGTTTTTTGCCCTCTTGAACTGCCTTGCCACTCTTGCCTTCTTCTAAGCTTGTCTTTTGCCTTCAAAGCCAACTTGTAGCAATCTTCAAGAGTCCTTGGTGTGGCCATGCTCATTTCATCTTGGATATTATACCTCGGCCCTCCAAGATATCTCACCACCTTCTCTTCCACATCTTCATCATGAGAGGCTCTGATGTCAAGCTTGTGGAATTCCTCTGTATACCTTTGAACATCCATGTCCTTCTTCTTCAACTGTTGAATCTTCTTGAAGATTTTAACCTTGTATTCCTCATGTAGAAACTTCTCCCCCATTTTGTCCATCATTCTAGGCCATGATGTGATCTTTGGTAGGATTTTCTTCCACCTCTCTGCTTGTGGGCACTCCTGCCATAACAATGCATACCCTTAAGCCTTGCTTTTGCAATCTTAACCTTATGCTTGTCTTCAATGTCCTCACAGTTAAAGTGGTTCTCAAGAGCACTAAACCAATCAAGGAGCACTTCCTCATCTATCTTCCCATCATACATTGGGATCTCTGCTTTGAATTTGGATTCTCCTCCTTTAACTACCTTCAGGATCTTTACTAGTCTAGCATCCTCAGGATCCAACCTTTCTTCGAAAAGTTCATGTTCTACTTCATCTTCATCATTACAAGGGTCTGAACCCCTCTTCTCAACAATATTTTTCAACCTTTCAATCACTTCCTCCAATCTTTTTTTCTTTTCTACTTGCTTCATGACCATCCTAAAAAGCTCCATGTTTTTCAACTTTGGAGGCATATTTTGAGCTCTTCTTCAAACTCTTCAAACTCTTCCTCAAACATACACACCTAAACTTCCTCCCAAGGCTCTTACTTGCTCTGATACCACTTGGTGCAGATAGAGTAGCCAACAGAGATTGAGTTAGCACAGACAGAGAATTGCAGACTAGGTTATGCATAGTTGAGAAAGTATTTTAGATATTATCATGATGATGTGGTAAACAGCACGTACGAAGACTCTTGATAATTTGATGGGTACTATTGTAGCACTGTACCCTGCAACTATGCATAAAAGTGGTCAATTTTCAAAGAAACTACTAACCCAACTCAACCTCCAGACCCCAACTCATGGACAATGAATCCTTATGTCCTCAAATGCACAAATATAGAGGAAATAGACTCAGACCCCTTGCAACACCAAAAGCCCCAAATTAGGCCTTCAAACCCTCCAAAACTATGGCTTCCTCAATATAGGCTCTCCAAGAACCATCTCTTCCAATTGATGGACCAAACACCTTCTCCTGGTCATATCATGAAGGATTCCATTGAAATATAGTGCCCTCCTTCAAGTAGAATGGCTACTGCTATAGGCAAGGAGCCAAATTCGTGTATTTTATCTTGCAACAGTCAAACAATGGTGATCACCCTGCAACATACTTATCATTATTGCATTTATAAGGTTAGTTTGATATGGTACGATGATGGATTCCTCCCCAAAATCATAGACATTACAGTAAGGGATGAATCCTAATCCATTTACTCAAAACAATTCATAATTTCCAGGCCTGTCACGGGACAGTCAGATTCCTAGGCTTCAAACTGACTCAAATGAATTGAAATAATGTTCAGAGAATTCAAAAATGTTTCTACAAGCTCTAGAGTCAATTAAGCATTCAAAAACAAATCAAAATATGCAAGAAAAATTCTATTATTACTTCAAATCATGCTTTGTTCGTACAAATGGATGTACCTAGATGTACTACTTTTATCTCCTAGCTTTGTGTGGGCATATACAGGTGAAAAATAACCTTTGCAACCAATTCCATTAGTTATTTGTGATTAAAAATGTAGTTTATCCTCCTAATCTAATTTCCCACCAAATACAACTAGTCGTTAATATTCAAATATTTGAATTATTAACTTGTGTATTTTAGTTTTATTCTTGTTTTCAACTTATTCCAACTTAAGGATTCATATCCTAGGATCTATTAGACCTTACTAAACAATTCTAGACCCTAATTGAACCCTTGGGGCACTATTGGTCCAACTTACAAAATTTTGATGTCCTAGTCCTTTACTTGGACCATTAGGACTTAGCAACATTTTATTACATTCTTTATTGCAAATTGTGATTATTGGCTTCAATACATCCCAATTCACACTTAGGGATGCTTTTTTCCTTCTATCTCTAATTGGATCCATGGTGACCCTAGGTGTCTTCATAGGTGCTCCTGCACCAAGGTTCATGGATGAGCGTGTTTCTCTTCAAAGGGAGGTCACTCATCAGACTAGTAGGGCATCCTACGATGTGGTGGCATATAGCATTGCAGTTCATGTAGCACAATAGGTTCTACCATATTCTCAGTACTTGGCACGATCCAAGGCCGGAGCAGGCCTTCCACCGACAGTAGATGATCCTCTTCCTCCCCCTGAGAAGATGCTGAGGGAGGAAGCGAGACTTGATAATCCCTGTCTTGTCTTATCCTTTTTCAATTTTTGAGATCCATGTGATTGTATACGATTCATTTGCATTGAGGATGCACATTTTTTATTGAGATTTTTTGGAGCACCTTTTTGTATACACTGAGACTATTATATATGATCATCCTTGTGCTCTATTTATTGTCCTATGTTGTCACTTTTTCATCTTTGATTTCTGAGCATATTATCATTGTGTATCATTGCTTTGAGTAGTTCTTGGTGCATAACATAATGTGTAGTAGAATCTTAGTTCCATATGAGATGTGTTCGTATCCTGATATTTTTTTCTACGATTGTGCTCTATTGTTATTGATTGTTTGTATTATAGATAGATAACCTTAAGGAGATAAAATGTAGTTGATCTCTTTGGCAAAGGATTCAATGATCGGAGGGATAGCTCCCCAATTTCTCCTACGAAAAGTGTGTGCTTTGTTATAATGCTAGGATGCAAGCCTAGGAATGAAGTGCACCCTACACAACATGAGTAGTCAAGTCACTGATTCTGGTAGTCCTTATTTTTATCATTGGGAAATTGGGACATCAGAGCCAATACAATCCTTACTGATGCCACTGCGACAATAAGGATATGAGTATGACCTTCATCAGATAAAATATGGGAAACAACGTAAGAATATAGGTATAAGAACCAAGAAGACCTGAACATTGTCTCCAATTGATATCACAAGGATACACCAGTACTGAGGCATTCACAGCAAAGATAACCATGAGTGCGTCCTTATGTAAACAGGCAGATTAACAAGCAAGGAGATAGTTCCAACCTCACCTTACCGTGTAAGGAAGTAGGATCGAGGGATTTGAGGCTTATCCACCTGAATATGGAAGCTCATACCACATACACCCTACTCTCTTAAACCTAAGGATCATTGAGACCACACCAACAAGCATAAATAAAAAAAAATGACATGAAATTCATTGATAACAGACACATTCAAGAAAATCTTTCAGAAAACATTCAGTGTGTGTAAGGTGTCTGCGTGAATGTTGAAAAACACCGTTGTTCTTGTGATGAGCCAATTTTTTGAGCATTTTATCTGAAGTGTGTTGAAAAACATAGATGTGTCCAAATAGGTAGTGTTAAGAAACATTGGTTAACTAAGGTGTTGAAAAACACCAATGATGTCATTGGAAAACTATCCGGTGACTAAAAGAGTCAGGTAGCTAACAGTGATGAGCAATGCAACTGAAAAGGTATGCTGAATTGAGAACCAAGAGACGACCCTAAGACACAAGAGGTCGATTGGTTCCAAACTTAAGATGCCCAATTTACTACTTGCACAAGGTCAGAATAGTCAAGCGACGCATTGATCACTAGTACATTTGAGGTCAAATTTTGACGGCCATTTGTCATATTTGCAACGCTCATTTGTCAGCATTTTGACAATTGAGTCCGTCGCCATTTTTGTGTTGAAAATTGCGACAGAAGACATACCCGTCGGTTTACTGACACCATTTCATGTTGGAAACTTGCACATGACAATGGCTTCGTTATGGCATTTCCTGCGGTTATGGCACCAAATTCTGATAGATCCACCTGTCAGGGATATGGCTTTAATGTTGAAGGGTCTGTTGAAAATTTTCTATTTACAACACTTAAACTGTCGGAAGACCGACAGTTATGCAACATTTCTCTGACAGGTTTCCCTGTCGAACGTATAGCATTACTGTCGCAATAAATGTCGTAAATTATTTTTCTCTGACATTTTGTCTGTCGAAAGCATAGTGCTGCTGTCATAATTAATTATAAATTGTCAAAAAACCGACGGATGGGCACATTAAAATTAACACAGCTCAAGAGACCATCATAGATTGTCTCTTGCTTTGGTCTATATTATTGACAGAATGTTTTACCTTTCATTAGCTCATCAAATCTGGGGATTTGAAAGAATTTAATAGAATATTTTCATGACAACGTATATTATTTAAGTTGACATTGCATGAATTTA
>MU223478.1:1062369-1101969 GCA_018584345.1 Thuja plicata
ATGCATGGATTTCTTGTGAATTATCGGCTGCTATGTACCCTGCAACTGGATCTGTAAATCTGCATATACTTCTCTAGGGTTGTAAGCCACTTAGGGATCAAAATAGAGAAACTAAATAAAAATCATTTTTTATCCTATTTCCTTTTAACAAAGTCTCAACTATCAATGATACAATACATTTGATGCCCTAAGCTATCAATACAAATGGCGCCTAGCTAGAAGCTCACGGGCTGTCCATTTGATAACCACAGTCAACATTTCAAAAAAATGGATATCCTTGAGCACAAGCACCAATAAAATCAAATAATGGAGTTAAAACATGAGCTAGGGCATGACACACAATGGCATCATTAAACACATATGCCAGTAATATCAACAAACGTGAATCTAAACATTTGAATACAGTGAATCGATATCCTTGAGCACAAGCACCAATAACATCAAATAATAGAGATAAAACACTGGCTAGGGCACGACACCAATAGAATGTGGTCATTTCAGAGAGAAACTCCCTCAACAATAAAATGAAATGCATTCGAATATGATGCTAGAGGCTCGAAAGATGAAGAAATCACATACCTTCTCCCGTGCTCAGCTGTCGCTCCTTTTCTCCCGCTCTCCAATCGAAATGAAAATGATGAGGTTGTTTCACTTTTTTTTTTAATGTATACCCCGAATCTGTCAGAGTTTCGATGGTCAATTAAATACCCATCGGAATACCGACATCATCGGGGCCTATTACAAAAAAAAAAACACCAAATTCGTAAGAAAAAGTTACCCGTCGGAAACTTCTGTCGAAATTTGGCCCCAAATGTAGTAGTGGATAGATGGAGTGTTGATTACAAGTGGTGCATGTTGCCATGTTTTCACCACTTGGATTATTTTCTATTTTTTCTACCAAGGCACCTGTTTCCAGGTTTTCAACAAGGCACTTTTTTCTCTTTTCATTTTTTTTTCTTTTTTACTTTTTTGATATTTTTTGATATTTTTGTCTTTTTGATTCTTTTGTTGATCCATCAAGGCGCATGGTTGCCAGGTTTTCACTAGGATGATCATTTTTTCAGGACTTTTTCCAAATGTTTTTGGCTTTTTCTTCATTTTGTTTTTTTTGATATTTTTTCAGTATTATTTTCTCTGTATAGGTACTGCTCAGAATGTCTAGCTGTAGAACTTCTTCAAGTGGAGTGCGTTGATGGGGTCATTAAAAGTTTCCCCTTCTGGAGTTGAGAGTTGAGGCCCTAGAACCAAATGTTGTAGTGATCACAAAGGGACCCAGCTAGTTGGGTTCAAACTTTCCCTTTTGCTCATGATGTTGTTGATTATTTGGATTCTCCTCGAGTACAAGGTCTCCAACCTAGAATTCTCTATGTCTTACCTTCTTATTGTAACCTCTAGACTTTCTTTTTTGATAGACCCTTTGGTGGTCGAATGCTTCTCTTCTTCTTTCATCAAGTAACTCAAGCTCCTGGATTCTAGAAATCTGATAGTCTTCATCAGTTATGAGTCCATGCAAGGAGACTCAGAGCGATGGTATCTCTACTTCAACAGGTAGTAAAGCTTCTGCGTCATATACCAAGGAAAATGGTGTTGCCCTTGTAGGTGTGCGAATGCTAGTTCTATAAGCCCATAAGGTGGGATTGAGTTGAAGATGCCAATCCTTCCTCGATTTACTTACTGTTCTATGTAGAATCTACGATATATTCTTATTAGAGGCCTCAGCTTGTTCATTCCCTTGAGGATAGTAAATAGAAGAACAGTATTGAGTAAGCTTGAATTTATCACACAATTCATCCATATATTTGTTTTTAAATTGTCCTCCATTGTCAGTGATGATAGAGGAGGGTATCTCGTATCTACATATGATATAGTTCAGGATGAACATAGAGACTTGTTTTCGAGCTTCCTTAATGAGGGGAACTGCTTCAACCCACTTTGTAAATTATTTTGTTGCAGTGATAATGAACTTGTGTCCACTAGATGAGGAGGGATATATTTGCCCTATTAGATCAAAGGCCCATTGGTGGAATGGTCAGTGGGTGATAAAAGGTAACAACTCATGTGCAAGAGCATGAATCAAGTTACCATGAGTTTGGCACTTCTTGCAAGTTTTGGAAAATTGAATAGCATCTTTTTCCATGGAGGGCCAGTAGCCTACTCGCAAGAGTTTCTTAGCTAGTGAAAGACCATTTGAGTGAGACCCACAAATACCTTCATGGACTTCCTTTAGTGCATGCTCAGACTCGTTGCATTCTAGACACCTAAGGAGAGTACCCTCAAGACCTCTTGTATACAAGTCATTAGCCATGATTAAGTAATGCAAGGCATATCTTATGAGGCTTCTTTTCTCATTTTTGGATAGGTCATCAAGGATAGTTTGGTCACAGAGGTAGGAGTATATTTGGCTATATCTGGAGGGTTCAGTGCCCACACTCAAACACAAAATTTGGGATTTAGGAGAGTCATATGTGGGAAAGGGGAGTTCTTCCACTAGGAATTCATAGAGAAATTGATGTTCATCCAATTGTAGCATTGAGGCTAGAGTAGCCATAGCGTTAACAGCTCTATTTGATGCTCTTGGTACTCGTTGAAAGGTGATAAACACAAAGTAATTTTTGAGATCATCAACCATCCTTTTATATGGCATGATATTTTCATCTTTGGTTTGGTATTGGTCATTGAATTGGTTGACCACTAGCTGAGAGTCACCATAGATATGCAGTTCTCTAATTTTCCACTCAATGGCCATCTTCAATCCATTCGCCAAAGCTTCATATTAAGCTATGTTATTTGTGCATGGGAACATAATATTATATTCTTTGGGGATCTTGTAACCTTGTGATGTAATGAAGAGTACTTTGGCACCAAACCCTTGTTGTGTAAATGATTCGTCAAAGAACATCTTCCACATGTGATCCGTGAGATGTAGGATAGCTTCATCAAGAAATTCTATAAGCAGAGGTTGATTATCTTGAAGAGGAGCATCTGCCAAATGATCAACAATAAATTTTCCTTTGATGGGTTTTCTATCCACATATTCAATGTTGAACTCATTGAGTGTCATTACCCATTTAGCCAATCGTTCAGTGAGAGTTGCTTTGTTCAACAAGTATTTCAAAGGATCAATCTTAGCAATTAACTTGACAAACTGTGCCAGCATGTAATGTCTGAGATTTTGAGAAGAAAATACCACAGCTAAAAAATCCTTCTCAATGATGGTGTAGTTATTCTCATATGAAGCCATTTTTTTGCTTATGCAACATATTTCCCTTTCTCGGCCTATCTCATCGTGTTGTGCTAACAAGGCTCATAGTTATGTTTCTGTTGCTGAAATATACAGAAGAAGATGCTTTCCTGGTATTAGATCCATTAACACATGAGGATTTGTCAAATATTCTTTGATTTTTTGGAAATGTTTCTCACACCCTTCATCCCATTTGAAGGTCACTCCCTTATTTTCTTATCTTCATGAAAGGTTGAGCCTTGTCTTCGATTGTGAGATAAACTGTCGGATTGACTGGAGCTTTCCTTGTAGGGTCCTGAATTGACTAATGTTTTGAGGTGGTTGCATTTCCATGATTTATGCTACTTTATCAGGATAGACCTCAATTCCTTTAGCTTAGATAATATACACTAGAAGCTTACTAGAGGTCACCCCGAAAGCATAATTCTTAGGATTTAGCCTGAGTTTGAATTGTTCCATTTGGTTAAGAATCTTTGCGAGATCATCCATGTGAGTAATTATTTTTGTTGATTTTTCCAAGGTGTCATCCACGTAGTCTTCCATAGTTTTGTGCATCATTTCATGGAATATGGTGGTCATGGCCCTTTTGTATGTTGCCCCTACGTTCTTGAGACTGAAAGACATGATATTCCAATAAAAAGTACCCCAAGCACATGTGAAAGCAGTCTTCACTTAATCTTCGCGAGCTATCCTTATATGGTTGTATCCTGAAAATACATCCATCACGTAATACATCTCATATCTAGCTATAAGGTCTATGATCATGTCAATGTTTGGTAATGGGAAGTCATCCTTGGGAAGATCTTTGTTCAATTCTCTGAAATTTGTGCAAACCCGGATTGATTTCTCACTCTTCGAAATAGGTACAATGTTGGAGATCCAATCAGCATATGCTATAGCACTGATGAATTCAACTTTTAGTAACTTCTCCAATTCAGCTTTGACTAGTAGTGCCACATGGGGATGCAATTTTCTAAGCTTTTGTTTGATCAGCTTCACCCCTGGAGCAATTGACAGGTGATGCATGATTAAATTTGTCTCTAGCACTGAAATATCTGAATAGGACCAAGCAAAGTTGATTTTTTTCCTCATGAAGAATTGAGTGAATTCTTGTTTTTCTTCTTCAGATAGAGATTGTGCCAGCTGTATCAACTGAGGTGCTTCTGTGGTTCCCAGATTGACTGGTTGTGTAGGTTCTATAAATATTGAAGACCGCTCTTGAAAATGATCAGGTAGGAGATAAAGTTTCCCATCCTCTCGTGCCTTGGAGATTTTTTCACCATTGGATACGCCATTTTTTTTACTATTTTGGGTTCTGACACTGGCACGAAGTGGTTTTCACCGTCAGACCTCTTTTTATTTTTCATTTTAAGGCTGAGAAACTTGATGTCCCCCTCTGTCATACTTACGCTCATTGCACTGGTTCAATGGTGTTCATGTAACAAACTAGGGTGTATTCATTGGGTGAGTTGATCAGGTTTAAAGGTTTGGTCGGGTTCCATTCAATGAGTTCAGGATGAACAAGGGGTAGAGATCCAACTAGTTCCAAGGATAGCACTATGTTATCAAGATCAAGGTTATCGACTGGTAAGATAAGATCTACAATGACACTCTCTGAAAGACTACCTAGACCGTGGCTCGTCCTAGCATTACCGTTGGATTCATTGTTAGTATTGTGCAATTTTGACCCAAATGACATAGCATTAGCATTTTGATTCTCTTTGCGATCATCCATTCATTCCAGAAAATTCCTTAGCGGTATGACTTCAATTATTGAAGTGGACCTGAGTGTGAATGAGGGGTCATGCCAATGTCTACAAGGCTCCAAGTTGTTCCAACTTCCTCCTCAAAGTTATGAATTGCCGAAGAAAGAGTATTTTTGTTACCATCTCCAAAGTTCCAATTTATATTAGGAGGAAGGGGTATTTTGTCATCATCTTCAGAATATGTGTCAGAATATTCTTCAGAAGCTTGAGTGGCGTTAGAACTTTCTCTTGGCTCAAGTTGGGAAGCATACTTATGGATGACATCAATCTCAATATCCACTGTGTCATTTGAGAAAGAATCTCGCTCATATTCATTAGAGTTTGTTTCAATAGAGTGAGGTAGATCTAACACATGGGTAGGACCTACAGTTTTCCCCTGGTTAGGATGTTGCTCATCTAATTCATTCCCCACATTGTCCCCGTAGTCAAAGTAAATGTGAGTGTAGTCAGATGACCCCAAATATTGGGATAGTTTTGTAGAGACACTTGTACTTTCATTGGGGTTAGTGCCATATGTATCCTATTGAGCCTCATCATGGTGTACTGGATTATGTTCCATAATTTTCTGAATATGGGTGAGGTGATTTGGAGCTTCCTCAAGAGCATGCACTTGTTCATCTTTGAAATGAGGGAGATCTAGTATGTGAGAGATGAAAACAAGATGCCCCCAGTTGGGATGTCTATCCGCAGATTTTGTTCCTTGTTCTGGATTGGATTCATCCATAGATAAGCAACCTTGTTGGGCATGATTTTTTGTTTCTTTTGCTTGTAATAGCAGAGATGTGGGTTCATTTGGTTCAAAGAGATTTCTATAACAATCCCTGAATGATTGTGGGATGTAAGATTCCCCTTGGTATCCAGGATCTTGAATGTGAAGCATTCTTTCCAAAGATAATGGAACAAACTCTGCTTCTTCCTCACTCTCATCCTCAGATATTTCTGTGTGAGGATTGGTAGGGATACTGCTAATGAAAGGGTGGGATCTTTGTTTACGGTATCCTAACCTTGTCTTATCTATGGGACTGCGGAAGTTAGCATGTATGGGTTCCAGCAACCCTTAACCTTTTCCCAAAGGTCCTTTCCCTTTGTAGCCCATTTTATGTGCAAGTTGATAACCAATCCCATATTTCTTCAGGAAAATTTCAACATGTTTGATCCTTTGGTCCTAGTCTTCATCTTTATAAAGCCATGCCAGAATAGCCTTTTCCTCATTTTCTTCTGAGAGAGAGATGCGAGCTTTTACCATACCATTCCCTTCATGTATTTCCAATTTTTGACTGCTAGAGGGTTGAAATGATGGAGATGGCATCCCATAAGATATGGGGGATGCGGAGAGGTTATTCAACTGATATTACCCCATGCGTGTGTTCTTGATTTTTAGCTTTTCTTCAAAGCTCTTCATGAGCACTATCTGAGAACTTGTAGAGGTTTGTCCATTGGTTGCTTCCTTATTGTGGGGAACCATACAATCTTTTGTTTGAAAGTGTTACAAGAGTAGGTATTATCAGCTGAAACAGAGACCTCCACCCTGTTGTGTGGGAAGTTCACACATTAGTGGTATGTAGAGGGGACCGCCTATAGGTCATGAATCCATGGTCTCCCTAGTAAAATGTTATATGCCAGAGGTAAATCCAGTACTTGGAAAGTGACATCTTGCTCAATTGGCCCCACTTTGATAGGAAGCACTACTAACCCTTTTGATGACCTTTCCTCCTCATCATATGCTTTTATAGTATTTTTCTTTTAAGATGGATAAAATGTTCTAAGAAGCCCAGTGTTGTTACAAGATTAAGTGTACAAATGTTCAAACCGGTGCATCCATGTATCAAAATGTGTTTGACCCTATGCCTGTGGATTAAAACTTCAATATGAAAAAGGTTGATTATGGGGGTGGCTGAGTGCTTTATCATCTTCCTCTGAGAAGGATAAGTAGTGGCGAGAAGTTAGATTATTTACCATGGTTTGGAACCAATCAATGTCAAGGTCCTTGGGCACATTAGTTCCTAAAAGAGAGAACTCAAGAATTTCCTTGTGCAATGGCGATAGCTTACATAATTACAAAAATGAAATCTAAGCAGGAGTTCATTGTAGTTGATCAACCATATTGTAATTTGCAGTTGGGAGTGATAAATTGGTTTTCTTATAAGTTGATGGTTTGTTGGTTGGTGTAACACTATGCTTAGATGAGGATGTCACCCCCTTAAGAGTAACCTTGGACTGATTACAAGTGATAACATTGGCAAACTCAGCATCTTGGTCTTTGATAATGATAATGTTGACGAGTGGATCCGCATGTTTGAGCATGTGATTCACATTATTTGTACTTTTATAGGTATTGTTCACCTTAGCTCCTTGGCTTTTTGACATATCTCCTTTTTCCTAGGAAGGCAGAGGTTGTTTGAAAGATTTATGGTCATCATTTGATTTATGCTCACCGACCGTGATAGTCTCGTTGTCAATTAAATCTTGGATCACATGTCTTAGTTTCATACAATCATTAGTCAAATTCCCTTTGTTCTTGTGGTACTCACAATAGTGGTTATCATTCCACCACTTGGGTTTAACCGCTAGTTCCCAGGGCTTAGAGTCAAGTACTATGATAATTTTGTGGGCAACCAACATTTTCAATGCGTCTGCAAGGGGTTCTCCAAGAGGAGTGAAATTTCTCTTACATCTTGGCATCGATGGGGCTTTGTCCTTTTGAGCCTCTTGGGTATTTGTGGTTCAAGTTGTAACTTTGGCAATGATCTTAGCAGCCTGGATGCTACTAGAGAGGTTAAATATTGGTTCCTTGGGTGTGTACTCAGATGAGTCAACTATGCCATCATTAACCACATTCTTGTTCTTATTCTAGTATTTAATGTTTTCCTTGTCGTTGCCATTTCTAGATGCTTTGGTGTCTTTACACAAGGTGAGTTCACCTTTCTTCATGAGGACTTCCTCAATCCTGATGGCACTATCGATAAAGTCACTAAAGGAAGTGTACCTTTGCATCTGATTTGTGTAGTTCATTTTAGGAACTAATTTTTTAATGAAGATGTCAATTTTCTCAGACTCAGGTATCTGTCTAGGATATCTTGCAAACATTTTTCTCCACCTTTGAAGAAACTTAACAAGTGGTTCATTGGTGTGTTGTTCAGTGTTGCACAAAATCAACATAGTGACCGTATGCAAGATATTGTACGAGTAGTTCATCGAATGTCTGGATACAAGGAGAGAGTTTTGTAAACCATTCTAAGGCCTGGCTGTTGAGGCTCCGTGGGAATAATCACATCAAATATGTTCTTTCATGCATAAATTTCATGCTAAGAGCACAAAATTCCCTCACGTGATCTTGAGGGTTGCCTTCCCCATTGTATTTGTCATATTTAGGAATTTCAACCTTAGGGGAGAATGGGGGCATGTGCAAATTCTTGGTGAACAGGAAGGGACATATAGATTCTAGTGAGTATTTACTAGAAGGTTTCTCTTTTTCTTTCTTTTATTCTCTTAGTTTGCATCTCATATATCTTGCATTTTTTGGTTGAGGATGTTGATGGTGGACACCTCCTCTTGTTGTATGAGTCCCTCCACATCAAATTCAGGTGGAAGTTTGACACCCGTAGATGCGAGATGCATAAAGTACTTGTCCTTGTCAAGTTGCATAAGAGTGTGCATCATTTTCTGAAAATGATTATCCTGTTGACATCTTCTAATCTCTTGTTCAGTGGGTTCTTTGATCCAGGAAAAGGCACTAGTGTGGTGACTTTGTTCGTCATATTGGGACCCCCAATCGTAAGCTGACATTGTCGATGTATTTTGCGTAACCAAGATTGATTTACCAAAGACATGTATTGACTGATGTGGAAATGAAGTATCTGTTTGTGGGATTTTGTGATTGCTCTTGGTTTCTAACAGGAAGATAGTCCTGGGAGAAGATTGTCGGTAGCTTTTCCCTTAGAATTGAGATCATCTTTTTGAGTCCTCTTTTGGACCATAAGGATACCTGTGGTTACAATTCTAAGATGACTAGGTTGATGTATCAATGTCAAAGATTTTTGAATGGTCGCTTGTCAATAACTTAAGAAGAGATGGTGAGAAGATTCGTTGAACGGGATATAAGGTATCGTGTTTTTGAGGTCTAAATATATGTTGAGTGAAATTTTTCTTATGTCTTGGCATCCATGGGGCTTTCTCCTTTTGAGCCTCTTGGGTATTTTTGGTTCAAGTTGTAACTTTGGCAATGATCTTAGCAGCATGGATGCTACTAGAGAGGTTAAATATTGGTTCCTCGGGTGTGTACTCAGATGAGTCAACTATGCCATCATTAACCACATTCTTGTTCTTATTCTAGTATTTAATGTTTTCCTTATCGTTTCCATTTCTAGACGTTTTGGTGTCTTTACACAAGGTGAGTTCACCTTTCTTCACGAGGACTTCCTCAATCCTGATGGCACTGTCGACCAAGTCACTAAAGGAAGTGTACCTTTGCATTTGATTTGTTTAGTTCATTTTAGGAACTAATTTTTTAATGAAGATGTCAATTTTCTCAGACTCAGGTATCTGTCTAGGATAACTTGCAAACATTTTTCTCCACCTTTGAAGAAACTTAGCAAATGGTTCATTGGTGTGTTGTTCAGTGTTGCACAAAATCAACATAGTGACCATATGCAAGATATTGTACGAGTAGTTCATCAAATGTCTGGATACCAGGAGAGAGTTTTGTAAACCATTCTAAGGCCTGGTTGTTGAGGCTCCATGGGAATAATCACATCAAATATGTTCTTTCATGCATAAATTTCATGCTAAGAGCACAGAATTCCCTCACGTGATCTTGAGGGTTGCCTTCCCCATTGTATTTGTCATATTTAGGAATTTCAACCTTAGGGGGGAATGGTGGCATGTGCAAATTCTTCGCGAACAGCAAGGGACATATAGATTCTAGTGAGTATTTACTAGAAGGTTTCTCTTTTTCTTTCTTTAATTCTCTTAGTTTGCATCTCATATATCTTGCATTTTTTGGTTGAGGATGTTGATGGTGGACACCTCCTCTTGTTGTATGAGTCCCTCCACATCAAAGTCAGGTGGAAGTTTGACACCCGTAGATGCGAGATGCATAAAGTACTTGTCCTTGTCAAGTTGCATAAGAGTGTGCATCATTTTCTGAAAATGATTATCCTGTTGACATCTTCTAATCTCTTGTTCAGTGGGTTCTTCCATTGAGGAAAAGGCACTAGTGTTGTGACTCTGTTCGTCATGTTGGGACCCCCAATCGTAAGCTGACATTGTCGATGTATTTTGCGTAAACAAGATTGATTTATCAAAGACATGTATTGATTGATGCGGAAATGAAGTATCTGTTTGCGGGATTTTGTGATTGCTCTTGGTTTCTAACAGGAAGATAGTCCTGGGAGAAGATTGTCAGTAGCTTTTCCCTTAGAATCGAGATCATCTTTTTGACTCCTCGTTTGGACCATAAGGATACCTGTGGTTACAAGTCTAAGATGACGAGGCTGATGTATCAATGTCAAAGATTTTTGAATGATCGCTTGTCAATAACTTAAGAAGAGATGGTGAGAAGATTTGCTGAACGGGATACAAGGTATCATGTTTTTGAGGTCTAAATACATGTTGAATGACATTTGTGACCGAGTCAATTTGTGATTGATTGTTTAATGACATTTGTGACCGAGTCAATTTGCGATTGATTGTTAATAGAGAAGCGTAGGACAAGCAAGATCATACGAGAAACTAGGATGAGAGATGATGGTAAGCCAAGTCACGCGGTCAAGAACTAACAACTGTGGTGATAAGATGTTGTAATGAGCTTAGTGAGAAAATTTTCAAAGATACCATAGAGAAAGTTGTTTTGATTTTGATCCCATACGACAATATACTATTTCCCATACAAAAAATTCTATGGTCCCCATACAAGTTGTTGCCTCCAAGGAGTTTTGTCGTACGACGATTCTAAAGGCAACAAAGGACATGATAACCTGTGATAGTTTGCCACTCATTTTTGGACAAGAGTTTGGACAATGTTTGCTCAAATGTTAGTTTTTTTTTTTAGATGTGATGTGTCATCAAGAGTGTTTTTGTTGCTGGAAGTGTCAAGTTTCAAGTGATTCAAACACATTAAACACAAAGAGGGGATGATCAAACACTTTCTATCCCTAGAGTCAATTTGGCTTAGTATCAAAACCTTTTCCCATGCTTGATATCCTTCACCTCACACAAGAGTGATGTTGGATTTTTCCAAGGCTATGCATGTTGTGGGTTTTGAAAAGAGACTCAATGCTCGAATCACATAAGCTCCCTCATGCCACATTCATGCTTTAAAATGCCCTTTGGGAATACATATGGTGATTGTAAAAATATTCAGGTGATCCGGGTAATCCACTTGGATTGATCCTTGCACAAAGATTATGATACTTTCGGAGGTAAGTCGGGTAGCCTCTATCTAAAAGTGTCTAGTAAGAATATTCGTTCATGACTATCCCTTTTAGTTTCACAAGAGAAATTAAGGGATATAGCCCTACAAGAACCCAAAATGTATACTCTCGCAAGCAAGATTGAGACCTCTCAGTCCTACACAAGTTGAATGTACTCCCCTTGTAGTCTTGTAAACAAGATTGAGACCAAAATGACCCTACAAGAACCTAGTCAAATGTAGTCTTGCTTAGCAAGATTGAGGCAACTAGGCCCTACATATGAAGAGGCGTTAGAAGTAGAAAATAGCCAAGTCTTTCCTCTCTTTGGATTGAAGGAAGCTTTTGATTATAATGGGGTGGAGTAGCTGGGTTTTCTTGTTCCCCACTTGGGTCGTTCCCAAAAGATTTCTCTTTTGGAAGACCCTCTAAAGGTAAATGAAAGAAAGAAATGGATAGAAAATGGAAGGTCAAGATTTCTGATTCTCCCTCAAAGAGGATAAGAGCAGGCTCTCCTATTTCCCTTTGTTTCTCCCAAACACGCCAATCACACTTGATTTTCCCAAAAGAAAAGTATTGATTGCTTAAGCTCAATCAAACATGTTTGGGTTTCTGATTCTCCTAAAGGAAAAAGAGCATAATCCCCTAATGTTCAATTCAACTCAAACAAGCAACACCCTAATTAAACTAGGTGCCTAAGAAATCATCTAAGAAAGCACATGTTTTGTTTGGTTGATAAAATTACAAGGCAACCTGAAAATACAAGTGTTTCTCACAACCTTTCTTTCTTTCAAAGCGTCCTACAAGCACAAAAATGTTAGTAATCTTTGCAAATTATGTGCTAGTGAGACTTTGGCAAGTGAATCTTGGTCAAAAAATGTCCTGCAAAAACTAGTTAAACAGTAGAAACAAAGAGCAAAAAGATCATACAACACATTCTAGGGGTTAGAAAATTAGAATCAACTCAATAGGACCCCCAAAAAAACTCTTTGTTCTTGAAACGAAAAATCACAGAGAACAGTCTGTTACTAAAACTCGCACGACAAACTATATGCTGCAATATGACAAAACGTGTATCAATCAAAGCTCGTGCGACAAATCTAATAGGCCCAAATGACAAAAGAACTAGAAAGTAGACTCGTACAATAGAATACTAGTCACCATATGATAAACTAATGTTCACTGAATTGTCATACGAGCTAGAATCAAGCTTCGCACGACAATAAACACAATTTCATCAAAATGTGAAAATTTGTAAAAATGAGGCAAAAATTGATTTGTCTGCGCCACGATGGGCGCCAAATGTGTGTGTGGTAAAATGTGTGATAAAATCTGCAACCAAAAACTGCAATAAACCATTACATCAAAAGGGTTAACATCAAAGCAAGAATCAAAATATTGCATAAACACCCTTGAAATCGGCTTATTACTTCCTAGTTGAAACGAGTGTGATTCTCATGAATGCCTATTAGATTAGACATGGAGAATCAGTGACTTGACTACCTCAAGATAGAAGATTCAAATGCAAGAATGAGCAAGATGCATGCGTTTGCATACTCTACTCTCAAAATCTTTGAAAATGAAATGCATGAACTATCAAACTAAATGCATGGTAACCATGAAGAATGAAGCTACAATGTAAGTGCAAACTATCAATGAAATGAGCAATGCATCTACCATTAATCTATGAAATGAAGCTAAGATGTCATTAAGCTAAGAAATGAAAATACAAATTCATAAGTGCAAGTAAACTACTATGAGAGCAAGAGCTAATAATGCACAATAAAAACCCTAGAATGAAAATAGCATTATAACTCTACTCTCCAAATCTTCTTGTTGTGTTGAGCAAGGGAGCTATCCCTTTTATAAGAAATTCCAAGAGGTGAACGGTATAGATTAAGAGGCAAAAGGAAATGAGCAACGATGAAGATACAAATTTCCTCAATATATGTGAGCTTGACCCAAGTGATTTGGTTGGTCAACCTTGTGGAGAATAAGACAATATTGGTATTTTCCCCTTTTTATTTTATTTTCATGTGCTCACACATGTATGAATGGGTTCTTTTGATTTAAAAGGGACTTTAGGACTTTTTAATTTATCCCAATGTTTTATGCAATTTAGGTATTTTAGGCTTGATGATGGATGATTTGATTCAACAAGTTAGGATTAAAAGTATGTAAGCAAGTTTGATTAAATGCTCTCATAATAAGGGTTTAGGGTCTAGCTTATGTATGTCTTTGATTTAGAATTTATTAAGACCCAATTGATCAGAAATAGGGGCTATAGGTTTGCTAGACCAAGTTTAGGTGATTACAAGGATCACATGGACCATATCAAGACCCTTGGAGCCAAACTTGGAATGTTATTTGGAATGCTTAGATTCTTAAGATTCTTAATAGTTTTTTCATATTTACAATGTAACCTAAGGATTTTTACAAGATCTTTTTCCATTTCTATGTGAAAGACATATTCAGTAAACAAGGCTTTAATTGATTTCAACCATTGCCTCAACCACCTAGTAGTAACCCTACCAGTGTTCTAGCAATCTCATAACCACTAATTGATTTCTAGCATTGCCTAACCATTGCCTAAGGTTTAGTTTGAGGATTCATTGCAAGATTTTTTTCACTAGTTCTCTAGTCCTTTAGAGTACCCAATTTCTTCTAAGATTGCTTATAATTCAAGTAGGTTTATTTTTTTCTCAATGTGGGTTCATTTTCCATATATCTAGATTAAGTTGGTCTAGTTCAAATTGTAACACAATAAGGAAGAAAAGGGTGCCAAAAAATTGTAAGATTATACCAAACATATATAATAAATTATAAAATTAGACAAGATAGAATTGCATGAGTCACACATTATTGTATTTAGAAGGACAAAGACCATACCATGAAGATAATTATATTAGGCAAATATGGATCAAACTTGAGGGGGGTCCAATCAACATGATCGCCTCTTTGACATGTTATGGCTCAAGTGAAATAATTGTATCCTCTAAAATCAAGTTCTCAAAATTATTCAAGTTTTCTTAAAAATAATAAAACCAAACAAATATAGAACTTAACAAGTTGCAAATTTACATATTATTCTCCATAGCAAAGATCCTAAAATTACAATTATTTATTTCCACCATAATCAAAATACTAAAATTCATCTTCAAAGCTCTACAAACATTTATTTTTCACAAACATTAATCAATCAACAAGATCAATTATCTAAACTTATTTTCATACATTTACACTACTACATTCTTTTCAATAATCAATACATAACAAAATAATTCATTTATATTTTCTTTAATCCAAATGCATTGCTTACAATCTGAAATAATTCCTAACAACCTACGTGTTCAAAAATAATCTATACTCTTTTCAGAAACGGCTCACACAACCCCTAAGATGCACCAGCACATGAATTTTTGTATGTAAGAGTAACTTATGCATTGTTACATCCTCCAGAATGAATAGTCATTTCCCTCTTTCTACCTCAACAACTAATTTTTCACACAAGATACGTAATGCATACTTTCATCTTTCATTTTTTACTCAAATGTACATTTCCTCCTTATGCACACAAAATATGCAGTCGGTTTAACCAGTACACTCTAAGCGTGGACTTGCAAATAAATTCCAAATGTATATACTGAATTATAATGCAAATGAAGGCTTAACCAGCACACTCTAAGCGTTGACTTGCAAATAAATTCCAAATGTATACACTGAATTATAATACAAATGAACGATGCTAATGCCTTCCCAAAGATGCATAACAATCTAAAGAAATGCATACGCTCAATAGATATATGTTTAAGCCAGCTTAATTCCAAACACATAAAATTTTAAAAAAAACACTCTAAACAGTCAACGCTTAGAGTGTGCTAGATAAGGCTGGCCCAAAATATGAAACATTCTTTTCATTTTTTAAATATATACTTAAAAAAGAAACTCTCAAGAATTAGCTGAAAAATTCTTAGTTAAAAAATCTCTAGATATATTTCTCCAAACCCTGCCAACCCAAAAAATAATCTGCTTCTATAATGAAACAATAATAATCTCTCATTTTTCATCCCAAATTGTATATCTTCTCTTTCTACTATGCTCTATCTCTGCAGGCCTGTGGGTGCAAACATTCTTCAGCCTAACAAGATTCCCTTTTCTTTATTTCTATATCTATTACTTCCTTTTTTCCTAAATTAACTTCACTTTTTTTTTTCTAATTAACTTTCTTTCATTATGTTTTATTTTTTTCTTTTTTAAAATTGTATTTCTTTTATTTAAAATTTTACCTTTTCATATTCATAATTTATTCTTCCCATTACTTTAGTGTTTCTATGGTTTTTTAAATAATATAATTTGGTAAAGACTCACTTTATATATATATATATATAATAAATTTAATACAATTTTTTTAAATATTTAAATATACATTATTAAAAAATTTAAATTAACATATTTGTAATGAATTAATCAATACAATGAACATCTAATGACTTCAAAATATTAGAATTAGTCCTTATTCAATAAATAATGCGTTATCAAAACAATGCATTATTATTATATTGAGAGGCTAACTACACAATGGCACCACTTTTCTTATTTGTGTCATAAAAACAAAGAAGATAAGACTGCTGTTTTCTTCCTTATCCAATCAGAAATGACAACTTTGCCACTATTATTATATTTTTTAATGATTGTTACAGATTGTTTTTATTTAATATCTGGCCAAATATAGATATGCTAGTAAACATCTCATTTTCTTAGAATGTAAAATGTTTTTTGGGCAGAGTTCACCTTTTTTAAAATTTGTGTTGTTCCCAGAGTTGCTTTTGCACTCAAAAACTCCAGCGTAGTTTTGCACCCTCTGAGAAGAGCAAGCTCGAGGTTGCCTAACTGCAAGGTGCTGGTTTTAATTTATGAATCGACCTTTTTTCAACTATCACAACCCTTTGAAATGGGATGATATCAAAACTGAAAGTAATCAAATTATATATATGACCACAATAGTTACAGAGTTCTTCCTCTGAAAAATAACAATAACATTTTGAATTTAAAAGAAAATACCATGTTTTCGATCCATAACAATCTGTGCATTTTCAAATTCTTTGGCCCGTTTGGGTACTGGAATATCATATTCTGGATATGGTCGATTCAGGAAGATGCTTATCCTCAAAATGAAATCCGGAATATGGGCCGACCCGTTTGGTTCACCCGGAAGATGAATGAGAAGATGCATAAGGAATTTTTCTTTTTTCTTTTTTCTTTGAATATGGTGTGTATATATGTATATATATATACACACATGCACACATGTATATATACATGTGTGTATACACACACACGTGTATACATGTGTGTATATACACACATGTATACACATATGTGTGTATATACACACACATTTGTGTACATATACACACATACACACATACATGTGTGTGTATAAACACATACAAGTGTGTATCCATGTATACACATATACATACATGTCTATATATATACACACACACGTGTGTATAGTAGTACACACATATACACGTGTGTGTATATATACACTCATACATGTGTGTAGACATACACACATATACACACCATACATATACACATACAAGTGTATATCTATGTATACACATATATACACGTGTATATATATACACACATACACACATTTGTGTATATATACACACCATACATGTGTATATATACACATATACACATGTGTATATACACATACAAGTGTGTATCCATATATACACATATACACGTGTATATATACACACATATACACACGTGTGTATATATACACATGTGTATATATACACGTGTGTGTATATACACGTGTGTGTATATACACGTGTGTGTATATACACGTGTGTGTATATACACGTGTGTGTATATACACATACACGTGTATATACACACATACGTATATATACACACATGCATATATACACACGTGTATATATACACATGTATATATATACATCCTTATAGCAATATAATATAAATCTTTATAGTCGCGGATCCCACGAAATATTAAATTTACTTTTGTAAAAATTGGAATTGGAATTTAAATTCTAATTCCACCTATTTAGGTGGAAGATGATATTCCCATTTTGGTCCCAAAATAAGAATTTCGTAATTCCAATTCCATTTTTATTCATGAACCCAAACATAGAATTTGGCATTATCTGAAATTAGATAATGTCAATTCCAGTCATATTTCACAAAACAAAGGAGCCCTCAGAAGAAAATTCTACTCTACACATAAGCACTGTTCTAATTTGGAATTATTTCATCCTTGCCAAATTCAAAATCTAAGAGCTGTTGTGCATCAATTATCAGACCACCTTATTTTCAGAGAAGAATGTTCTTGAAATTTATTTTTCTTAGCATGCAATTGCTAACATAAATGCCAATCAAATTCCAGAAGAGAGACCGTAATCTCAAAATATTGTCCCCGAAAACAGATTCAGTGTAAATGACTAATGCACTTGGTCCTCCTTTCCTTTTCATCATTTCTATATAATTTTTTATTTACTTGTTCTAGAAATTTTCTAACAACTACAACGACTATTCAAACCATAGATGCAGAAATCTGCTAAAACAATTCTATTATAACTGATTAATCTTAAATCCTAGAGCCAGCTGATTTTTCCTCTGAAAAATCCTGATTCATGAAAAAATCATTGACTTGATTTTCAATGACCTTTTTTTGCGTTTAAAGCGCATTAAAATCATATTAAAATCTCTAAAAATGATAAAAAAAAAAAAAATGTAAAGATCATTGCAAAAATCTATAAAACCTTAAAAAAAAGTGCACAAAATTGATGAATCACGCAGAAATAGGGTCGATTCTAGGACGAAAGCAAAGTCGTAGTTTTCTTTCTGACCTCTGGAAAACCATAAACAGGGAAAACCCACAAAAATGTGACGTGATTCTCTACACAATTGGCGCACGACGCTGAAGACACAGCCGGGAAAGCTGAATCGAAATTGTTGCAAAGTTCCGAAATGTTGCAGAGACAGGAAACAGCTGGGAGAAAGGTGATTACAAACAAAAAAATTCTCTCTTTCTACATTGAATATATTGAATAGCTTGATTTATATATCTTTTTTTTTAACATTGATTTTGTTTGTATAAATTTCTAATATTTAAATTGTTGCAATATAAAACAAAAGAAGACGGTAAGAAAGTTGTCTTATTTATTTGTTGCAATATAATCTAAAAGAATAAGGTAACAAAGTTTTGCCTCATTTATTTTGGAGAAAACAAAGAACCCTACAATAATCACTATAACCATTTTAGGCTTGTCAATTATGACATATAAGTTCTTATGATTAATCAAATTGCTAGATATTTAAAACTCAACTTAAAATTAAATTAAATAATTCATGCAATTCAATCTCTTAAGTCCAGAATGTATAAAGTTGTTTTGGTATATACATGTGTATATATCACTTCACATTTGTGTATATCATGCCAATTTTGTATATAAATGTTTGTTGAGTACATATAATAAAAGGAATTTGAGAGAATTCCATAAAATCAATTCTATTTATATGAATATGAAGCTTTTCTTTTATTGACAATATTTTGCAAAGAAAACTTCATTCTGATTTTGAAAGCCCACATCATATTTTGGTGTCACTTCAAATCATAACTTGATTGAAATTTATAAAAACAAAATTAACGTTAAAATTTAAAAACACAGACATGAAGATTAGACATTATGATATAGAGAAATTTAAGTAGACTAAAATATGGAATTTCAACGAACATGGAAATTAAAAGAGCCATATCTGAGCACAATCAGCCCAAAATTGATAGGTGCGTCCAACAATAACATGTAATTTGAGCAAGAGACCATTAATGGTCAGCATGTTCCCCCATCCTGAATTATTTCTCAAGTGTAACACTGATAAATCATAAGATAAATGTAAGGTGCACGAGTCCCCAACAAATTGAGATGGATATATCAAAATGGCTTATTGCCCTTTTCTTGCTCTACTACATGTAGTCTTTTGCTTATTTGGGGTAGGATCAACTTTGAGGATCATTCATAATCAGCATTATTCTTTATTCACTGAAGCACGTCAATTTCCTTTCACCCTCTAAAAATCAACATAAAGTTTATTAATCTCTGAAAAATGTAATCAGGGACTTCAGTTACCTAATCTCAACCACAGCTCGACCTATAATTTCGCCTCTGTCAAGAGCATTATAAACAGCTTCTGATTCATCAAATGTACATATCCTTGAAACAGCTGTTTCCAGGTTGAAGATGCCTGTTTCTGCAAGCTCTACCAACTTTGGAAGATCCTGCCTTGCTCTACCTCCATATGATCCAATTATTTTTATCTGTATGTACAACAAAATTTTGACACTGAATTGTCAATATGAACTTTCTGTGTTAGTAAATAATGCTGAGCACAAATAAAAACCATGGATACGGTGATTCTAATACACAACAAAAATAAAAAACGTATTAATTTATGTCTCACAAGGTACACCTTCGGCATAAAAATAAAAATAAATAAAACTAAAAACACTGATATTTATAATTATTAACTTATATTTATAAAGCATTTAATATGCATATTTAAAATTTTATATAGCCTAAATCTACCGTGCTTTCCTTGTAGGGTTTCATTAATTATTTCTTTTGTTGCCATTCGGAATTGTGTGCAAGGCTTACGACATCGAAAAGTGCAATTAGTTTTAAAATTTGTTTACCAGGTGAATTGCGGTCTCCATTTTGCCGTAGGACTAGTTTAATTAAATAATATTTACATGCTTCTGTAATTTGTGTGGGTGCGGCACTTCATAGTGTAGCCTTTACGACCACTATGTACCCGAGCTTCATTGGCGACTCACATAATGCCCTATACATTCTTCGTATAAGCCGCACCTTCTTTAAAATACCTTGGCTCATTTAGCATTTGCTGGCTATTTTAAATCTCCAACAATGTTTAGTACCAAGATGCAGCATCCATTAAAGAATCCGATCTGAGCTACTTTTAGCTCACAGATTCAGGGTTCCAGATTCCAATTGAGACTAGCCAGCACTCAATGCACTGGATTACAGTCAAAGTTCTGAAACAAAGGTGCAAATTCTTGACGAATTTGCAGGGAATAATTTAAAAAACATTCGGATTCTTGCTGATTTACACGGGTTCGTTTGGAAAAAATCCACTGTTAAAGGACGACCCCTGCCAGAACCCCTACCCAGATCAACCCGAAGTCCAAATCAGGTTAGGATCAAACTCAGATCCGGGACCTACGTGGGACAAAGAAACCAATGTGCATTCCTCAATGGTGATGGTGAAAAACCAAACACTTATATCACTGTTCCTGGAAAATAGGTAATGAAGCCTATCTTGTTGAGGGTGGCACCTTGGGCACAATTTGAAAGTGACCTTTGATGATCAAGGTTATCCATTTCATCATTTTAAGTATGATACAGGAAATTGCTCTTTTGATAAACTGGAAAAAAAAAGATTCGCAACAGTGGCCTTCCACAATGAAGTGAAAAGAAAAGGATAAACACCACAATCTGTCTAGAAATAATCTCTAGTGCAGAAGCTCTCTTTGTCTCGCTGATTTTCTGAACGCCAATAGAAATAACTCAACAAAATTGCCTTTACTAGTAGGGGAACACATTCAAACTGATAAAGATTCAAGAACAACCTACCATCTAACTTTCTAGAAAAAGATAGGAAGAGAGGTGGGGAAGAGAAATAACATATTTCACTGGACTTTTAACTTAGGCACTCATGAGCAAAGTTAGCATTTGAGCCCTGAGCCTAAATGCTAAGGGCTCAAAGATCAGCGAAATATGCTATCAATATGGTTGAAGGAGTTGATTTCTATAAGACCTCATGTTGCATATCTGGAGACCATAATGACGTTCTTAGCCCTTTCTAGTTGGAAGTCTATTAGATGGATGTAAAATCAGCCTTCCTAAATGGAAATCTGGGAGAGGAAGTATACATAGAACAATCTGAAGGGTTCATTATGTCAAATTAGTTATTTCAAGAAAGTAATATCCTTTGGAAAGTTTAATTAGTTATTTCAAGAAAGTTTATTTGATTGTGTATCTTCACTACAATTCTATTCAATTTAGCAAAGATTTAAAACAATAAGGTAAGAAATCAGAACCTGACGGCGAACAAGACGGGTCATGTCAACCTCTGCTGTAGCACCAAAGGGTGCAAGCCCAATCAAAACAGCCTTCCCTCCATCCCGTACACTGAGTACAGTCTGCTTGAATGTACCCGGTTTTCCTAAAGCTTCCATAGCAATATCAACTCCCCTGCCCCCAGTAATTTCCTGCATAAATAAAGATAATGTCAGTAATTATTTTATATTCATATATGCAAAAATATTGTCACTTAAACATAAAATATAAAGTATCAGGTTCATAAAGGTTGCAGCTTGCTTAATGCTTTCTCACCACATTGGTAAACTTCAACTATCTTGTCTTGCCATGTTTCACCTTTTGTGCAAGAATATAGGGGAGCAAAGCATCTTCAACCACACACACATTCATGGTATATTTCCTTTTTAAGATGATAAGCTTTTGTCACGTAGGAAGCATCCAAACAAGTAAAATCACCAAACTACAATCTGATAATTATTTTTGAGTTTCACCTTTATTTGATGTGTATATTTTACATCTTCACGAAATAAGTATTTTTGTCAAAAAATGTTTCATGTGAAGATAAATCAGGTATCATTTAGGACTGAACTAAAAATAAAAATCAACCTTGTCAAATTTACTGCACTAGAAAGTTTCTGTAAAATCACTTTGCCAAACTCAGCCTCAATTAAGAGGTTAATCCAGAGGATCAAACATAAGATTAAAGGGCTGTTGCCTGTATTGTCGTAAGAGTGAAAGTAAATTCTGGATGTGCATCATCAACACACAAAAATGTTAATCCATAACACAAAGTGGAAAAGAGAAAATACAGGCATAGAAAAGAAAGAAACTGAACTCGCTTGAGGATGGAAGCAAACTATGAGATAATATATAGTACATTTAGAGTACCAAGAAAGAGATCTGCAAATACCCCTTTCGTTAACTTCCTATTACTCATTCCTTTGGTTGAGAAATTGCTTTGATTGTTGCCATCAACCATGTGTTATTTTCCCATGTAACTCTAGTATAACATTGGCGAGACAGAAAACACACAAAAATAATGCAATAATGCAGTAATACTAGTCACATTACCATAAGATACAATCACAGTGAATGAGAAGTGTTATGAAATAATGCTTCAAACCCAGTTACATTTAATCTATTTCTTAGATAACCCGTGATAGACAAGCTTTCAAAATAACTATTATGCATAGATCGAATAGACGAGCCGCAAGATAACTACAAAAACATCCATGCTCTGTCATATTGATCGGCAACAAAGCAATACAAAGCACTTACAAAATTACAATGAACACTCCTGAAACATCAAGCCTCTCCCATGTGTCCAAGTATGAATCCACACATCCCATGCCATGCTTCACATATGCAACCCTTAGGAAGACTCAATAACAACAGCCCACTCAACTAGCCAACCCAAACCACAAAACCATGTAAATACAATATGATTGACCCCTTATTTAACATTGGGTACTAAGTTTTCATTTTATTAAATATCTTTCCCCATTATTAAATAATTATCCCAATATGACACCCACATCAAATATATTTCCCAATGTTACAATACAACACAAAGTGACCTCAAGAATGTTACTCCTAGTGATACACAGCCATCTAGGTTCCCCTAGGTGCACCACACAATAATAAAGTAATACATTATAAACATTATGCATGGTGTACAACATCTTATCCCAACATTCTCCCACTTGTATACATTGCATAAGGGTCAATCAATATAATACATCTCATCATAGCCATATGTGAAACCACATGAATCTCCAACACGCTCTCAAGCTCCATCAAGAAACCTGCAATAAAACCAAAGTGATCACCATCTGAAGTAAGAACTCTCATCCTCCAACATGCCACCTATGGAAGAAAAGGAACAAGCCAAGGAGAAGATGCACCAATCTAAGAACACAAGCGTCAAATCCAATGTAATAACAAGCTGTTGTTGTAAGGCAAAAAACCTACATGATTGGAAATGACATCCACAATACATTCTAACACATCCAACCATCCATACCTCCTAGGTATAGCCAACATTGGTGCCAACATCATATCAACCCATAAATCACAATCAAGCTCCCTATATCAAAACTTGTCAATGAAGAACATATATATCCATGAACTCCCACTATATGGACAATATCAAATCTGAAAATAAGCTCAAAGCATATCAAGTCAACCAATCAATGCTGATATCAAGGTATGATAAGTAAATCAGACATGAAATACCAAGAACCACAATGATCCACACATTCAACCCATATTGCTACATACTCTCTCACAATATGTCACCATCCTCCCAAATCATATAAGCATGAATCAAATGCAAGAAACCATAGAATAAAGAGAGAAAACCTATAAACCATAACTTCTTCTACCAACACCTCAAAGAAGCAACGCTGTGTCAAGTAATATATCCTCCTAACACCCCAAATGAAGAGCCATAATGTTAGATCAAACAAACATATGTATCAAGTAATGCCAACATGGATGTAAGCCTCTCACAACCAAGAAGATCAAACTCATAATAACCATTCCCAATAAAGGAAATCAGCCCAATAAACCATGACATCATAATATCAAATCGTATGCACAAGGAGATAACCATGCTAGCCCTCCCTCAGATGAATCCTCAAGAACTAACCATCTATCCATAGCTCAAGATCCAAATCTATGAAAGATAAAGCATAACCATGATGCACTTGAAAGCAACAATGGGCAATACCTCTCAAGTAATAATCCACCAAGTAGACCAAGAGTGGGGATGAGAATGCTTATCAAGATATCCAAGTCATCATGACTGAGTCCAAGAACACTCTCCTCTCAAGTCCATAACAAGTGAAGGCTCTTCGGACTTCCTGTTGAAAGCACCAACCATCTCAATACATCTCTAATCATGGGAGAACGCCAATATCACCTATGTCTCCATGCATACATGAGCACCTATAATCGATCAATCCATGCCAAAATCCAAATTCAGCATAGCAGAATCATGAAGTAATCAAGAAAGTGATCATGTACTCAATACAAAGAGAACCAAACAAGATCAATATCAAAGCTCCAACCGCAAAATTAGGAACATAAACATGATTACATGATGTAACCATCTCCTCCTAGGAGATCACATGCTCCAAGAACAATTTATCATGTCAAAACTCTAATCTAGAATCAAGATCGCACCATGACATAATAACAACCATACTATAAACCAAACATCACTTGTCAAGCAATGACAACATGTCAAAAGGACAAAGCATATACAACACCTCAACCAAAGACTCCATGAGTCCATGGCTTTAAGATGTCAACATCTCCAATCTCATGAAGATAACCATCTCCTACCAATGAGCCTGCAAATATTATGCGACAACAAGATCAAGACCTCCTCCAAACTTCTTCAACACTAAATATCATCCACCATCAAATAGTGAAACCACATCACTGCCAAAAACTCCCAATGAATCATGATACCAAGTCACACATGGCATCATGATAATCATCTCCTAAATGAAGATCATCCAAGTCTACAAACATACAACTAAAATGTCAGCAACATCATCTAAAACCAAGACCTCCAAACTAAGAAGATACAATCGCCAACAAACCATCAATCAATAAATCAATCCTACACTGACAAATCATCATTGTCAAAAGCTCCCATGAAAATGTGTATCCAATGAAATGAAACCAAGTTATCATGACATCGTGATCAACGATATGCTACAAGTCCCATCAACCATACATCCATACTCTAATCATCCATCCTCTCATCCCAAAGAAAGCATATCGATGGACTAATGACCCCAATAAAGGCCAACTAACAAAGTCTGCATCAACATTGTCTCGAACCTAGTAGATATAGACAGTCCAAATTTGAGTCATCTATGCAACATGTAAGTAAAGACAACCTACAACATAGAAAACTTGTACATAAAATACAGTGTAACACGAGCATTGGGGGACGTCGGGACGTCAAGACGGGTTTTTGGGACAGGGGAAAAAGGGCTACAGTTTGGGGATGACAGGGGTACAATGGCGGGGAGGCAAGGGGTGTTGTAATATACTATACATATAGTACTTGAAATGCTAGTTATGAAATGATGCATAATAGTATAAAAACTAATAAATTATAATACCAAATACTTGAAAATAGCAAAATTGCAACATGAATATACAAATATCATAAAGATGATTACAATGAGTAGCATGATATCAAAACAAGTACAAAATCATGTACATACATTCATAAATATGCATATGTAGTGTGTGTGTGTGCGTAACAGTGACCTTTACGGTAGCCAGTAAACCCCCTATCTATCACAAGTGCTGCAACTGCAACTTTTGCTTGCATAAAACCCCAGCGGCAAGATGGTGGCACAAAGGCGGTGGTGGGGGGACTTGGGAACGCCAAGTCCCCGACGCGGGGACGTCCTCGACCCGGGTGTGTGGGGGTTTGGGGGGACGAGTCCCTGTGTTACACTGATAAAATACATTGAAGCATGCAAACTCATCATCACATTAGTAACCTGCGAATTGAGATATCAAAGAGAATATTCTTATAGATCAAATGACTCAAACACCAAATCAACCTCTGATCCAATTTGCCAAACATGTCCACATTCAAGTACCATAGTCAAAAAAACCAATCAAGCATCTAGGAGATGACAAACAACCTCTTAACATCAAACCAAATCACCACCAAACCACCACCAATGAGCCTACAAATATGAAAGAACCTTTTGCAACAAGATCAAAAGCTCCTCTAGACATCTACAACACTAAAGAAGATCATCCACCATCAAATGGTGAAATTACATCACTCCAACAATTCCCAATGAACCATGATACCGAGTCGCACATGGCATCATGATAACCATCTCCTAAAACAACATTGAACCAAACCTGGTGGATGTAGACAGTCCACATGTGAGTCATCTATGCAACATGTAAGTAAAGATAGCCTAAAATATTGCACAACTCGTAGTAGATCACATACACAAAAGTATGCAAACTCATCATCACATTAGTAACCCATGAACCGAAAAATCAACGAGAAAAAGCCTCTAGACAAATGACTTAAACACCAATCAACCTCTAATCCAATTTTCCAAACATGTCCACATCCAAATACCATAGTCAAAGAACCAATCAAGAATCTAGAAGATAACAAACAACCTCCTAACACCAAACCAAATCACCATCAAACCATCACAAACCTGACTATGTTGTGTCAAAGCAAAAAGTGTACCTGCATAATCATGACACAACAATCAACACCAACATTGTATTTGCACTCAACTATCACCCACACGAGACTTCAAATCTCAAACCATGTCCAATCATGTCCTGAAACCAAAGACAACCTGTCACCATCAAAGTTCAACTTTGAAAAACACCTATAAACCTATACCAGGAAGCACCAAATCTGATAATCAGCTATAGCATCATAAATATCTCATAAAATCATGCACTCCCTCAAGGTTTCGCCTCTTGACTTGTTTGGATGCTCACACAATTACACCCTGAATCTTAGACAACTCCAAGTGCTCAAACAAGAACACAACTCTACATACTTGTTAAATTGCAAAAAATTTAGAGCACCACTATGTAGTAGACTAAACATGCTCTCCAATGCCTTTTTGAAATCGAAAATCCAATTTCGTATGCAAAAGTTATGGTCAAAACCATGAAAAGGAGAATATCTGACTTCCAAGCCTCAAAAACAGATCAAAAGAGAAAAATCATGCAACCAAACCTGTACCACTGCGTAGTGGTTGGAACCAACTTTCCAATGAGTATAAGCTAAAGAATTCCACAAACTAGATATAAGTTGTGTTCCTTCAAAGAAAACAACCAATTTGCTTATATGGCCAACTTTGATGGACTTAATTTATCCAAACTGATTAAATTTTTAAATCCAAAAGTTCAAATAAAATTCTAGTGACTAACAGGTTGAACCCAAACCCAATATTAAATTTGGTTTGATTTAATATTTGGGTCAGCATAAATATTAATGATATTATTTTAAATGAAAAGTGACATTTAAAACTTTACAAAGCAATTTAAATATTTTTGGGAGGTTAATTGTTTGAGTCACGCTTAATGTATGGTGGCAAGGCCACCAACAAGGGCCCGACCTAGCTGATACCCATTGTCAGTGGGAACCCCAACCACTAGCACCCATTGCAAGTGGGAAGGTTGACCAAAAAAAACATTTTAAATTCTTTTTCAAATAAAGCAAGGTTACTAGGAGATGGGAATACTTGGAGACTCTAGAGACTGGTAGTCTGGTACTGGTACGGGTATGACTAATTTTCAAAAACAAGAGACGAGGGTACTTGGAGATGCCATTTTTTGTTTAATATAATTTAATAATTTCTAGAAAATATCATGACATAGAACTTTGAAAACAAGAATAGTGGTGGAGTTTAACATCAACTTTAAAGTTTAAATGCACAAATGTCAAATGTCATTGTGTTGAAGACTCAAAGAGTTCAAAACTCACAATACATATTTCATATTAGATTATCATTACATATTGAAACTTAAAAATATTGATAGTTGATGTTGATGCTCTTTTGAGAGTGGAGAAGGTTTGCATGGATGTGTTGCTATAAGATATTTGAGAAAGTTGGAGATACTCGGTGGCTTCCATTCTTTCCAACAATTGAATTGATGTTACGCAAAGATATCTTATTACCATTTTGGTGATCTCTTTAAAAGAACAATGGTTAGTAAATCATGACACTACAAAGAAAGTGAATAATCGTACATCATTGACGAGTCTTTCTAGAGAGGTGATGATGTGAATTTTATGCCACTACAACATACAAGATGAAACACTCAATGTTTCAGGATGAAACACCAAATACTAAATCCTCTCTTGAATAAGGAAGCTCATATGTTGAACAATGTATATGGATTGTGTGATCAAAGGAGACAACCCCAAGGTTCCTTCTTAATGTGGACTTCAAATCAGTTATAACGATGTAATATGTTGGGTATCACAAAGGGACTTACGTTGTTCTATCAATGGATACCAACTACTTCAACTACTCTGAACTAAACAAACTGCAAAGGGAAAGGATTGGCAAAGCTAGTCTACTCCTAGAATGCAAGAGATGATGAATAATTTTGTGACTCTACTAGACTTAGTTTAGCCATCGACATCAACCAACCTAGTGCGATCTCTTAAGAGGTAAATATAGATGTTCAAATTATTACCATTCCATTGACACCATCCATCGGTGCATATCAATATGCAAGCAATAATCGAAGTAAAGCTCATAAATATGTCATTCGACCATGCAAGGCAAACTTACAATCAACAAGCAGCTAGTGGTTTGGTCTAAGCGAGCCCACCAAAGACGCATCCAAAATATCTTTCGTTCAACTAAACACTACATCTAATCAACATGAAATAAAATCCTATTCTAAGTGAGGAAATGTAGAAACCATGCAATACTTCAAAGCAACACAAGTAATCCACCATAAAGACCAACAATGAATTAGCAATTACTTTGATAGCATTCTAGCAACAATTTCAACAAGTCTCTCCTTTTACAAATGAGGAGTGGGGTTATATAGGAGCCCCAAATACAATGAACGGTCAGGATCGGTTTGAGATCAATGGCCAAGATTTACTCAAAGAAAACCCTAATTAGGGTTCCTACAAACATTAAATGCTCATCCAATGACAATGAGGCACCACCTTGTGGGCCAATGGGAAAATTCAAAAGTAGGATAACCAATAGGAAGATGCTTAGTCATCCAACAACTCATCCTCAAGAATATGTATGCCTCTTTCTCTTGCAATCTTTATTTTAATTCCGCTTCCTTATCCTTAGAAATTTTTCATTATTCTTGGAGTTCCTTCTCCTAGATGTCTAGACCTTGTGGTAGCTGAATTCTTTGCACTTGGGTCTTCATTGTTTGGAGTTCCTTGTCTACTTCATCTTTGGATCCGATCCTCTTGATTTGTGGAACTTATTCATTTTCCTTGCATGTGAATCTTGTTCTTGATCCTCTTGGAGAGGTTAAACCTCCTTCGAACTTGATCTCTTTGAGCCAATCCCCCCTCATTGCTTGGGATTCCTAGTCATCTTCATCCTCACGGGGATCCTTCCAATTGAACCCATCCCTGAACTTGGTCCTGATATCTTGACTTCCTTGGAGCGATTAGTTTCTCCATGTTGATCATAGACTTGTAAGTTTTCATGTCAGATGTTTGATGATGACAATCTTTCTCATTTGTAGACCTTTCCTCGCATAATTTGATCATCCTCGTGTAGTGAAGTCTTCCTCTCCCATTGTTTGGGACATCCTTGATACCTTTATCCGTGAGCTTCTTGTCTTGGAATCATTTAGCCCTGATCCCTTATTGGGACAAATTGGAGTCCCTAATAACTTGTCCTTGAACTGAATCCTGTTTGATCCTTATGGAAAATTGATGTAAATAGGGACAAGTTGATTTCCCTATAAGATAATCCGTATTCTTCAAGCATTTAATCAAGTGGAAAGTTGACTTGCATAGGGACACATGAATGTCCTTGTAGCCCAGTCCCTCTTTTGCACACCTTATCTCTGAGTGGAAGATTGACTCGTATAGGGACTTTGTGATTTACTCAAGATTCCCTTGATTGTTCCATCCTTGTCCTCCTTGCTTACCCACGTGTCTCATGCAATTACTCCTGCAAAAGAAAATAAGACATGAAGTTAATAATCTTGTAAGGAAATTTGATCGAGAAATTAACTTCAGACCCTTAATCCCTTGATTTTACCATTAATTTGGACCCTTATGACTTAGAAACAATCACCTTTGAAGGCTGCAAATGAAACTTAGAATCAAATATGAGAGATTTGAAGCCTGAAGACAAGTTTGAAATAATTAAGTCTGAGGACTAAGTCTGAAGATAGGCCAACTTAAGAGCACAAAATAGTCCCTCTGCTGCTACAAACTTCGACAAATCAGAATTTTGAAGTCATGAAGTTTGAGAAATTTCTGAGGACATGTCTGAAAACATGTTCTGCAAATAGGCACAAACAGTTTGTTAGGACATCAAAATGATGACTAAATTGACTTATTTGAACTCCCAAAAGCAAGGTTCAAACCTCTTTCTTGATGCATGAATTCTAATTTTTCTGAGGACAAATACACAGCATGCTTACCTTGGGCACTTTTCTCTTCAAATTAGATAATTTCTTAGTAAAACTGCCCCCCAGAAACCTTGCAATAAATCCTAATACAAATTAGTCACGTGGGAATTTTATCTGATTTTTCTATGAAAATCGAACTTTTTGGAGGTTTTCAGACTTAAGTCTCGGGAACATGCACTTACAGCCCCTTCGATTGCTTGAATATTGTCTCAGATCTGTGTATAATTTTGATTTGGTTCTCCAAACACCCTGCAATGAACTCTGATACAGATTAGTGGCTTGAGGATTCTCTAGGATTTTTCATAAAAATCTCATATCTAGAGGATTTTCAGACATGAGTCTGATCATCACTGTGTTCGCAGCCCTCTAATATCTCTGATTTTGTTTCTAAGTCAGGTCTAAACCAACCTTTGCTTATGAGACAGCCTTGTCTGCTAGTATGCTGAAACCTCTGATTTTCTTATAAATCGCAGCCTCTTATGGAAATTCTCAGATTTAAAGTCTGCAGACTTCTCCCTTCAGAATCGCCTATGCCTTGATGAGTGCTTGGCTAACCTTGAACTCTCTTCCTTGTTGAAGGTGATTCCTATGGGCACTCTTTGGTATTTCAGATCTTCACTCCTACTGCTGGCCGATTTTGTGTTGGCTGTAGCTTCACTTTTCTCAGACTTAAGCTCTTAGCAGCTCCTCATTACTTGCTTTCATCTCCTTCACCAATTGCTCAATTCTTCCTTTGACTCCAAGGCTTGGTCAACTTTTCCTCGTGTATGTTTATTTGCTGCTGTAGGTGGTTTTTTAAAGGTTTTATGGTTTGCATCTCCCCCACACAGCCAATGTGGGATTAAAATTGCATTTTCAGATTTAATTTTGAGACTCGTGCAAAGTTGAATGCAGCCCCTTGGGATTCGTGCAAAATTGACAATCCATTGATTATTCAATTTCCACCTCCAATCCTTCAATTTTTTGATTTGCTTCAGATTTATCCTTGTTTTTCATTTGATTCTAGAGGTAGGTTTTTGATTCAGAGGAGAATTGTTTGCATTTTCATGGATATTTGTATTCAGATGTTCGACTTCATGGGGCTGGTGGAAAAGTGACCTCCATGAGGACAAGTAAGAACCATTAAAATTTCCTTCCTTGAATTTCTCTAAGTATCCATGATGGAAAATCGATTGGTAAGGGGACTATTCCCACTTTCATGGTTCATATTTTCATTTATCCACATTATCTCTCAAAGGGAAATTCAACTTGCATAAGGACAAAAATATCCTTCAAATTTTCCTTGTTTCCTTAATTCATCCCCAAAGGAGAAATTCGATCTTCATGGGACCATCTCTTACTCCTTTTCCTTGTCCATAAGGGGGAAATCCACCCCCATAGGGACAACCATAATCCCCAACACTTAGCATTTTCATTCAACCAATAATAGCTTTCAAGGGAAAAACGACCCTCGTAGGGATTAGGGGAAATATCATATGCATGAGGACAAGTGGAGATTCTTCATCCATAAGGACTTTCCTGACTTCCTAGCTCAAAAATATTCTAAGTATAAAGTCCAGTGGAAAAACCATCTTCATAGGGACAAAGGGAAAATCCTTTTCCATAAGGACTTCATAAATTTCTCAAAAAATTTCAAGTATAGAGTCTAGTGGAAAATCGATGTGCATAGGGACTCTTACACTTTGTCCTTGTTCTTAACGTCCGGGAGGGGAAAAACAACCCCTATAGGGACTAATTGGCTCAACACTTAACTTTTTTTATTGCAAATCTCTCCTCATGAGTGGAAAAACGACCCCTATAGGGACTAATTGGCTCGACACATAGTTTTTTTTATTGCAAATCACTCATCACGAGTGGAAAAACAACCCCTATAGGGACTTTCATGATTTTTCAAGTGGAAATTCCATTTCCATTGGGACAAAGTGCAGTTTTGGAGTGGAAATTCTATTTCCACCTAGACAAAATGCAATTTTGGAGTGGAAATTCTATTTCCATCGGGATAAAGTGCAATTTTATAAGGAAAAATTTATTTTCATAAGGTTTTCACATATTTTAAGTATGGAAAACCAATTTTATAGGGATTTTGAAGCCCCTTTGTATAAAATATGCCTTTATAGTGTATTTTGGACTATTTGACAAGCTAGAATATTAAAGCACTTAGGAATTTTATCTCAAACCATTACGACTTGTCTAGTGAAACCTTAATCTTGACACTCCTATCTACACTTGCAACTTGACGACTTGATCACTCAACCACTCAACTTTTTGAGCTCTGAACTGTCAACTTAACTGCCAAAACCTAACAACTACGAGCGAAAAGAGGGGGTCCCCATTTGCAATGGGGCGATGGTGTGAAAACCTCACAACAAGAGGCAATTGAGCTGATTGATCAGAAGACTATAGTGGCTATCATTATCATTACTAGTAGATAAGTAATAATAAATTTGCAAGGGTGATGATAGAGGATAAGAATTAGAGTTTTTATAACACCTTACACCAATGGGAGACGACAACTAGAACTAGAAGAACCATGTCCATCGGGACATTTCCGAGGACATCTCTAGTATTGGAGACACGTCTCCAATACCAGAGGTATCTGAGACACGTCTTAGAAGGTTGGAGACGGGTATCCTTGTAACTATGAAATAAAACAAAGCACCTCCCCAATTTTTTGTTTGAATTTTTTTCTTGCAAGAAATTTTTTGAAGTGGGTGGAAATTTTTTTAATATTGTAGACTAGATGATAAGGTCCTATGACGTAAATGTTTTGTGCATTGTTTTCAACTTTTTCAAAATAGGCTAAATTATATATCAGAATTTGTCTCTCAGGCCACTTGGATCTAATGGTGAGGTTTGTTTGTCTCAAGAGGTCGTTTATAAAGTTTCCCCTACAAAACTCTCATATGAAAACCTATTCCAGGAAACCTCTTAGACCCAATTTTCCCAAAGCCCAAATCTGCAAACACCAATCATAACAAAAAACCCAAAACCCTCAGTTTTGCAATAAAACAACCAATAAATGTGTTCCATACCTTACAATGTCTCAAATCTTTCATGTATAGTCATGGCTTAACTTTGCACCTTGTCCTCACTAACTTCAATCCCAGTGACATTTATTTCATTTCCTACATAGCTCATGAAAGACAAGCATGCATACAAGCTTACACAATAACCATTATGCATAGATCAAATTGACAAGTCACAAGATAACACAAGATATACCCTATAAAAACCCTCATGAGGGAAAAACCCCACCTCAAAAAGCAGCCATAATCCATAATATTAATCAGCAACAAAGCAATACAGAGCACTTACAAAGTTACAATGAGTACTCCTGAAACATCAAGCCTCTCCCATGCATCCTCCATGTGTCCAAATATGAATCCACGCATCACATCGCATGCTTCACATATGCAATCATCAGAAAGACTCAATAATGACAACCCACTCAACCAGCCAACCTGAGCCACCAACATGTGCTTGCTTTTATAGAAACAAGCTCACACAAATACAAACAAGTAGTAAAGTAAAACCATGTATACAAAACCATGTGAATACAATTACAATATCATTGACCCCTCATTTAATATTGGGCACTAAGTTTTCACTTCATTAAATATCTTCCCTAATATTAAATAATTATCCCAATGTGACACCCATGTTAAATATATTTCCCAATATTACAATACAACACATGAAGTGGCCCCAAGAATGTTAACTCCTAGTGATATGCGTCCATCTAGGTGCCCCACACACATATTAATGACATAATACATTATAAATATTATGCAAGGTGTACAACACCTTATCCCAACATTCTCACACTTGTTGTCTACATTGGATAAGGGGCAATCAATGAAATACATCATAAGGGTGAATATGAGGTCGGCTAAGGGAGGTGGGAAGTTCCATCATTAAATCAACAAGGGGGATTATGCCACCTTGTGCATAGCATTTAAACGCCACATCAGTCAAGTGCAATGAACCCAGCCAAGAATCATCATTAAATCTACTCCATCCAACTTTCACACCTACAAACTCCCCCTCAATGAAGCCTTCCACCCAAGGCATGCAAGCATACTTATTGAAGGTCAAGAGCTGTTCTAGAACTTAACACCCAGTTCATGTCGTACTCATGAGGTCATCTCATGTGATGAAGTACTCCAAACACTTGTTTGATGACTATATCCCTAGCCTCCAATGAGTCTCATAATGTCACTATGATGCAAATCAGCTTGCATGTAGGTGTGCAAGTAAACCCTCTCAATTTGCACAAATGTACAACTATCCATGAATGAAAACAATAAAGCCGGCAATCTAGAAATGATGTAACAGCTGCAACTATGACAAACTCTTGCAAATTTCCAAAAAGTAACCAATGTGACCAATGGCTACGATGCAAGGAATGGAAATTGTCCATAGGCTATTACCAACTACAAAATATTCCTTCCCACGGTAGAGAACCCTCGTAGAACAACTTAAGTGCAACTGAAATAATGAAGTGGCTGATGAAAATGATGATGACGTTAATGCTGGAAAGTGGGTTTGTACCTGTCCTTGGACTGCTTCTGCTATCATATAATGTTAACCCTTTCTTACCATTCATCCCTCTCATCCCCTTTGATGATATTGTACACATCTATCCCCTTGCTCATGGGGTGCTACCCCAGCTTTCATGCAAACCTTCCTCTTACCACTGCACCATTGGCAGCAATTTAAATCTTCAGTAAAAGAATGGTACAACAATTAGCACTTCCTACAAAGGTTTGAAAGGAGGCTTGATTCACCCTTATAGAGATTGATTACATTCTGTTAGCCATGTGTACTATCCCCATTTTAGCCGGAGTTAGTAATGGTGTTGTTAGCCCATCATTGCGACCCTCATGGACTGATGTGTTGATTTGAGGTTCTCTGGTTGGTCAGTTGACTTCAGCGTTGGCGATATTACGCTTTCACAGTGTTATCATATTTTGGGGTCCTGCTTTTGTCTTCATCATTTGCTTGATATTGGGGTACTTACTATTTATAGTAAGTCCATTCTTGGTCAGTTACTATTTGTGGCAGGATGTTCTGGCATTGGCTCTGTCAGAGAAATTTGGAGTTGACTTGGTTATTTGGTGGTTTGAAATTATTAATGGTCTAACATTCATTAATTAAGTCTAACTTAATTAATGTTATGGTTTTAAAACTTTATTATATAACCAATTCATTAAGGTTAATTAATGAGCTTATGTTATGGCGCCAATATTAAGTGGAGGGATGTTATTGTTTATATTATTTCAAATATTTGAAATATGAAGGGAGTAATGTTTAGATGCTTAAGTCATGCGAAGAGTCTGATTGAAGCTTCTGGTTCGATGGGTTTGAAGGAAATATATATTGTTTTTTGGAGGAAATTGAACCATCCATTGGTTTTGTGAATTTTTCATTGCTTGGTGGGAGAAGTTTGGCAAGGGTTTCAAGAAAACACATCTGCAAGGATTGATAATTCTTGTATGATTCTGACACTTTGAATCGGTTTTAAACTGGTGAATTGTGTATCCAGCTTCAGCTACTCAGTATTTGGGATTGTGCTAACCGCGTGGGATTGAGGGAATTAATGGTCTGCGTTTGGACAGGAGGAAATCACAGGAAGAGTGGCTGCATTTGGTTTCATCGTTTCTACATCTAGCAGGCTGCATGAGTCGAATTAAGGCTGTAGCTGACCTTAGAGAACCCCCATGGCATTGATAATCTTCATACACAGGGGTATTGGGTAACGGGTTACATAAAAGAATTTGGCGTTGAATTTCTAGCTTATATTCTCAGCGCCAACGTATATAGATCTGAGCATTATCAATTTGCTATTTGTTTTCAGGCAGCCACACGTAATCAAATCAGGTTCATACTTAGTTGCATTTGCAAATGTTTATTTGGAATTGTCAATCATTGTGAATAGATGTCATTTGAAAATCTGAAAATAAAAGAAATTGACGAGATCAATTTCAGAAATTAGGTTACATTATTATTTGTTAATTGCATGGTTTTGTATTTACCAACAAGCTTGGAAATCCAAAAAAAAAGCATAAAAATCTGGAAAAAAACTCAAAAACTTGCAAAAACGATATCTTTCAGAGACAGTGAATCAGAGGTAGAACCATTGGGGTTTTGACACCATGCCAAACTGAAAACACGTATGTGGCTGCTAACGATGCCTTGAAATGACTGGAAATGATGATAATACCAGTCCCAAAACTGAAAATCATGTGGGCATCAGTTTTTGACATGTTTATTTGCGGCTTGGTCACAATATGTGCACATCAGTTCCTCCCCTTATATATATGGTTTGTAGTTTTGTGCAACCATATTGAAATTTAGGCTCATTCCAACTTATAAACATCCTTGGGGTACCTTTGATTTGTGTCAAAAACCTTCCCCATATGAATGATACCTTGCCTATCTCTCTTCTCCATTTTTTAATGAAATCCCTTAATTGAGACCTTCATAAAGATGAATTCATATGCGGAGTTCCATCCATGATACTCTAAAACACTACCTCCATCTTGAATCCCTTCTTGCTGATGAGCTTTCTAAATAAATATAACCGATGCATGTCAACTACTACATTCACATCTTTTATGGCTTGGATCATGATGCCCCAACTGGTACCATTCAAAGGATGGTTCTGTCTAGACCATATGTGTGCTGATAGGTAAAGGTGACAGTCATATATTGCTCTGAATTTCTTCCTAAATATTTCAAGGGAGTTGGAGTGTTAACGCTTAATATTCTCAGGTGAATCCTTTGCCCAAATCAGAATTGTAGTGGCTCTCACACTGCATTCCTTTGCCCCAAATCAGCATTGTAGTGGCTGGGAACCATCTTGTATTAGTGACAAAAATGTCAACGGAGACAACAGATGGAGAATACAATCTCTGTGTTTAACAACTTCTTTGCGGCTGCCAGTTGTATGTAGGGAGAACTTGAATTCTGCAACTCTAAAATTTGGAGCAGCACCCATCATGATCCATGGGTCATAGTTCTTACCCCCTAAGATTCTTCCAGCCATGGTAAGTTGACGACTCTCACCCCTACGTTCTTGATTTGCCGTTATGTCATTGGGTATCCATAATATATTCAAAATGGACCAAACATAACGAAGTATTTTATGGAGTGGATTCTTGATTAGCTCCATGCATCAAGTGATTTGGTTTCCCCAAACACTCACGTCCTCCAAGCTGAAGTTATAATGTTTACTCTAGGCTTCAACAACTCTTGTCATGATGCTCAAACCTTACCGCTGGAAAGATGGTTTGGATCAGGTTGTTGGTGGGCTAGAAGGTGGCTGTAACAGTCACATTATGCTACAGATCTGTTGCTGCTTATGAGAGATATATCAATCCAAAAGATGATCAATAGAAACATAACCATAATGCCTTGTAGCACCACTTTGTTTTTGGTGTTCAATTTCATGATGAACTTCCCCATAGAATGATCTCAATGCAAATTCCATTTTTTGTTGATCCCTCCAAGATCCATGATATAAAAATTTGTGTGCCTCTGTTGTTTATCCAAGGTCGAAACCAAAGGTTATGCTTCCGTGATGGTGGGAATTTGTAGGGTCTCATTATTTGTGATGCTTCCAACTTTCTTGTGGCTTCATACTCAAAACACCATGCTATACTTAGTCATAAGGTTTTGGACATCAAAAGATACCTATTTTTCTTATCATAATCTAGCACCAGGAACCTTGAGGTGATTATCTCTGTTTGGTCTTCAAATGTTGTGAACTGACAGCTTGGTGAATGCGCCCATTGTACTTTAGTGTCCATGTTGGCCCCTCCTAGACCTTAGTTACCGATGCGGGCAGTCTAAGGGTGGATGCCGATGCGGGTGCGGTCTGATGCGGATGCTGGAGCAAATGCCTGCTGGGTGCTACTTGGAAGCGCATCCCAGGCGCCCGGATGCCTGTGGATGCTTCCCAGAAGCATCCACAAGCATCCGGGCGCCTGGGTTGTGCTTCCGGGTGGCACCCACAGGGCACCTGGGCGCATCCGTAGGCAACATGCCCAAAAAATTTAAAGAAAAGACTTTTTCAATAGTTTTTAAATATTTTTACCACTTAAACAATAATAAAACATGTGCATAATAGATTGTTTTAATCTATTTTTTCCTTCTAAACCCTAAAACGACCCTAAAAGAGGTCTTCCAAACATTTTTTACCTAATTTGTTTTGCAGCTGAGTCTTTTTTCATTTCCTCTCCATTTTTGCTTGTTGAAGGCAAATTGATTCTTGCTGAAAGGGATTGTTCGTAGGGCAAGGGATTGCTTCCACAAAGACGTTTTCTGCATCTAAGGTAAGCATTTGATCCCATTCTTGAGTCCTTTAATGGATTTTTTTGTGATTTTGATGAATTTTTTCAAGTTTGGGAAGAAATTTTCCAAGTTTTTAAAATTTTTTTTTTAAAAATAAGTAAAGAAACAAGTTTAGCTATCCATTTTAGTATTTTTGTATCATGTTTTTGCACTTGTTTGGTTGATGTTCATAGTTGTTTTCTAATTTAAATTTATTTAATTTCTTAATATCTTATTAGCAAAGCAAGAAATTACATTGTATCGTGCAAGAATGGCCACCACCGGTAGTCAAAGTTCAGTGGTAGGGGAAGGAGGTGATAATTTCAAAGTTGACGCAGCATCTCCTTTATGGAGACATACCATAAGAGAACAACAGGTTGCAGGAGGTGGTTCATATCTATGAAAGTGTAAATATTGTGAAAGTAACAAAGGCAAAGCATTCAATAGCTCATATTCCCGGGTGAAACTTCATTTTATGGGCCCTTCTGGTAAAGGGATGGCTATGTGCAAAGGCACAAGTGGGAAAGGGA
>MU223478.1:1115677-1132637 GCA_018584345.1 Thuja plicata
GAATCAGGGTATAGGACTTCTTGTGAGAAGGAGGAATACCAAACTTATTGCACAATTCCTCCATGGCCCAAGGCGGTTGTCGACCAAGACATCACTAATGGAGATGATACCCAAAGAATTCCAATACTTAGCAGAACAACATGGGGTCAGAGCCAATGGTTTGTTATTAAGCTTAACTCCTCACCAAAGGGATCTATCCAATACCGAGTAGGTGGGGGGACCTCCAACTGCCTCTCTTGAACACAAGAGACCCCTAACTTGGGTCCAAGCCTTCCACAATGAAGAGAAGATAATAGATCCAAAAGTTTTCACTTCAAAATCACCCATCAATATGTCACAAAATCTCAGGCCATTCCATCCTCTCCCATTTTTTGGTTTAGACAATTTAATATTGTTCCTTATCAGAATTTTCTAGGGCTTGTCACCTTGGGTGGCATTATAGATCCACTTGGAGGCCAGGGCAGTCCCATGAGACTTCAAGTCACGGAGACCAGGGCAGTCCCGTGAGACTTCAAGTCACGGAGGCCAAGGCCCCCATATTCTCTAGGAGTACAGCACCAATCCCGTGAAACATGGTGTCTTTTCTTGGTCCCCTGTCCATCTGACCAAAAGAAATCTCTCAAGATTCTGTCTAGCTTATTCACCTGATAATTGGCAAAAAGCCAAGTGGATGAGTAGTAAATTGCATGTGAAGCCAGTGCCTTCTGGACCACTTGAATCATGTATACAAGTGAGAGAAGGTGGGTCTGCCACTTAAGATGCTTCCTTTCCACTTTCACATAGATCCAATCCCACATATCCTTGGTTGAAGGGGATATAGAAAACGGGATTCCCAGATATCAGATGATTTTGGATGGGCCCACCCACCCCCACCCCTTACTTGTTAGCCAATTTGGGGGTGTTTTTGTCCATCCAATAACCGTGGATTTGTGGGGGGGCGGGAACTTTTGTCCCTAAGGCTGCACAAAAGAAATGCAACCTATCCATCACATTATCAAAGTTAATCTCTGCGAGATCAGGATATAAGGTTGTATCATCAGCAAATTGGGCATTAAGCAGACAGTTATTATTAGCAAGCCTTATTCATTTAACTTGAGGCCTCAACTCTGAGCTTCTAAGAATGTAGTAAAGGGCGTCAGCAACAATTATAAACAATGTTTGGGCAATTGGCCATCCCAACCTTATGGAAAACTGCAACTGAATTCGTTATGCTAGTTATCCATTGACATCAATTACAGTAGATGAGTCTTTAAACAGAATTTCAATCCATCTGCAAAAATATGAAGGGAACCCAAAGGCACGAAGCATCCTAATAAAAAAAGGACATTTCAATTTTGTCGTATGCTTTCTCAAAGTCCAACAATATCATACCAACATTTTGTCCATCTTCTTTGGCCCAATGCATGGCCTCCCAACTAGTAGTCAAATTTTCTAATATATATCTGCCCTTTATGAATCCTATTTGAGTGATAGATATGATTTTCCCCAAGTTCAATGTGATTCTCTTAGCAAGGATCTTAGCAATGATTTTATATGAGAGGTTGAGCACTGTAATTGACCTCCAATTCTTCACCTGAGACTTATCTCCATCCTTTGATATGAGTTTAATCACTCCCTTATTTATGCTCTTTTAGAGGGTTCCACGAACATAAGCATCATTGTAAAGTCTACAAGTTCCAAACTAATCCATTCAGCATTTTTCTTATAAAATTCTGCAAGTAATCCATCCAGTCCTAGGGACTTCCCATTGGCTAGAAACCTTATAGTCTCATCAATTTCATAAACAGTAATTTCTTTGTTCAGGTCTTTAGCCTCCTCTTTGGAGATTTGCTTTAGAATTAATTTTAGACAATCAAGCAACTTCTCCTTGTTCTCTTCTCTATGTTCTGAAGTAAAGAGGTTCTCATAAAATTCACAAAATCCTTTTCTAATGTCATTAAGCTAGATTTCTTCAATCAATTCCCTCTTCTATTTGTGTTTTATCAGGTTGAAGAAGTAATTGGTGCCTTTATCCCCTTCTCTCAACCAATTCATTCTGGCTCTAATCCTTTGTCCTTGAAACTTGAAATTCTGAATTTTTCTATGTTCCATCTTTATTTTGATCATTTCAGTTTCCATGCCTTCATCTTGTCCTCTGTTCTATAGCTGCATTTCCATATTATTAATCCTGTTTTGAAGTTCATCCTCCAGATTGTTTCTGTCCATGGCCTTCTTTTCCCGCACGAACTGAAACATTTTCCTCCACAAATCTGTTAGGGAGTCCCACTTCTCAATCGGCCTCATGTTCTTATTACAAAATTTTGACAGACAAGTGGTCATTTTGATGACCTCCTGAGTATCAACGTCCTTTAGGAGGGAGGTATTAAGTTTGAAGAAATTATTATCTCTCCCCCTCTGCTTAACCTGCTGAACCATCTCAATATTGATAGCTGCAGAAATGGGTGAATGATCAAACATAGTGGCAGGGGTCACTATGACAAGATTATTGTCAGTATCATTCCTGAAGGAAAAAATAGTAGGGCCTGCATAGATCCTGTCCAGACTGCAATAAATCCTTTGTTTGGTTGTTTGATTATTACACCATGTGTACCAAATGCCCGGGGAGAGTTCCTTCTTTTTCTCAAGGGGATCAACCAATTTAGTCTCCTCTTGCATTTAGACCAAAAAAATTGTTTATTTACTTTCCAGGTAGACTTCGTTCCACCAATTTTATCCTCTTTGTTTTCAGTCATATTAAAGTCTCCTGTGAGAACCCAATGAGCTTTAGGAAGGGATGTAGCCAACCAATCCCATAGGACAGCCCTCTCTCTATAATCATTTGGGACATAAATGTTGCATATACCTATGGTCTTGTCCCAAAGCTTCAATAAAGCCCAGCATGCCCTGTTACAAGGGAAAAAAAGCCCAGCATGCCCTGTTACAAGGGAAATAACCGGTAGACTCAATCTTATCAGCCCACCTAGGACCAACCAACATAGCAACTCCTTTTACCCTGACATGATTGGTAACAAAACATGTCGCCTAGTTCTAGATGAATTTAAGAGTGGTGGAGGCATGGAACCCAACCACTTTAACCTCTTGTAGGCATATAATGTCCTCATTCAATTTTCTTCACCAATCTCTGACCACATATTTCCTGTCACTCATCTCAAGCCCTCTAGCATTCCAGCTTGCAATGTTTAATAACATATTATTTGGATTGGGGGGGATTTTTCTGATTCTTATGAAGTCTATTAATGCACTCTGGGAAATCACCCCCTTTCTTGGAAGTATTTTTTCGGAAGTAGAATTGGATAGAGATTGTCTATCGGTCTTTCTTTTCTTTTTCCCAGTATTCTTACCCACCTCCACAAATAGATGTAGATCACCAGGTTGATTGGCCTCTGACATTTTGATTTCAGAGTTGGCAAGCACGAGCTCTTTACCATAGGCCTCATTACCAGGCATTAAATTGGATAAACCATCACTCGGTAGGGGGCCATTGTGGTGAGAGGGTAATTGCCTCAAGTTTTTAAAAACTTCGGCTCTGTCATTAATAGTAGCTAAAGCAAGTTGATGAGCATTAATCTTCTTTACACTATCATCTCCATTAGTAACCTTCGGGTGAGTCTTGCGAAGGGAGTTTTCTTCACCCACCTTATTAGCAGGGATAACCTACAATTCGTCCTCAAACAGCGGATTGGACAGTGAAATGTTGTAGACTATTGGTTCACCCTTCCCCTCACAACAAGACCTTTCACTGTCTCCTATATTATGTTCAGGGCCACTGACATTTGGGGCCAGAGTTTCCACATTCATTGTCTCAGGCACTTGAGTATTTTTCAGATTGGGCTTTCCTCCACCAGGAGGATCTGTGGGAGTAACCACATTGAATGTCCCACTTTGAGGTTTTTTTAAAGTGGACAATCTCGTCTGGTATGTCCATTTCTTTTACAGTGAAAACATGCAAACACACACGCAAAAGATAACAAATAATTGAAGCATAAAAACGAAGCAAGAGATCAGATAAAACAAGCAAAACAATAAACCCAAAGAACAAAGCCGACATGGCCGAGAGGACAAAGAATTACAGGGCATGAAGGATGCAAAAGCAAGCACAAACTCTAAAGAGGGTGAGACGACCTATCACCTTCCTTGGAGAGCACCAGCCAATCAGAGAATAAGATGGCTCAAATTTTTAAACAATTAACGGAAAAATAATAGCCAGAAAACCCAAAACACTCCATCTCCAAGAATGAATATAATGGTAAAGTGATAGTAGACAACGATCCTTGGGTATTCTAGGTATAAAAAAATGTGATGATGGGAACCTTAGTTGGTTCCTAGTCAGTATCTTCAGACAACAAACTACTATGCAACAAACATTGAAGGTATTGGCAATTCTCATTTGTTTAAATCATCTTGTCAGCTTTAATTTTTTCTCAGTTGTACATAACACTTGCTAGTAATTAATTCTTTTGTTGTATATAAAATCGGTCAAAAGTAAACAGTTTACAAGCTGAGGTTTCCCCAGATCGAAACGTGATATTTAAAATTATCCGAGGTTTGAAAAAGCTGGAAACATGATACCAAGAAGTTATGAGGTCAAGATTTCAAGCTATATGGAAACATGCTATTGGAGTTTTTGCAAGATACAGTTTCACTGAACGCAAAACTTACAATTAAAAATTTTGCAGGTGATGGCATGACCAAGCCCAAACTTACCTTTGAAAATTTTGTGTTTTTAATCTGACATTAGGTGAAAACATTCTATTGAAGTTTGCTGGGGCTTACTTATCTTTCCAAAATCAGCATTAGGTTTGACCTACTTGATAATATTAGCATTCATTTTGAAGACCTTTAGCCCACCCAATATTCAATATTGTCGACTTAAAGTTGGACCCAGACTGAGAGTTCACGATATCATTAGTTAGAAGCAAAACTGGATATAGGTTCCTTGCATAGAGCCAACTGGCAGCCGATTCAGTGAAGGCAAGCAAAAATCTCAACCCTTGGAAACTTCATACTCTAAATGAGAAAAGCCACCATCAACCCCTTCACAGATATCACTTCTGGAAAAATATGAACTTTCCTAGCCTCTGGTCTTTAGAAACATCTACAGACATAATATCTGGCTGATCCTAGTATGGTATTTCAATGTTGTTACACTATGTTATCTCAAAATATGTATCTATCAGGAGCCTTATCTTAATTTGTGGCTGGCTGTTAGCATAGGATTTTTCTCCTTTCAAATTTCTTTTCAATGAAAAGTAGATACTACTTGTATCTACTAATCTTGAAGCTCTGTCTGATTTTGTCGACACCCTCCTTGTAGCATTTTCTAGATTATTAGCATACCCATGATATTTCCCAGTTAATTTTGTGCCCAACTTGAAGACAATGCCTTAACAACTAATCAAGAGGCATACTCTTGTGCTAAATTTGACTCTTTACCAGACTCTTGTTCTTTATTATTCTACCCCATTTGCAATTGTCTCAAGACATTCACTCTGTACCTTGAGATCGCCACCTTAGCCCTGCAGATGATATTCACATGATTATAAATTGATCTGGGTCAATCTCAAGGAGCACAAGAATGACCCCCAAATACCACAGTTTCAAATGCAAATTTGAACTTTACCACCCTGTGTATTAGCCATTAAGAGCCCGACCAAGAACATGTTTCATGTGACATGCTGTTATGTCATGGTTTACAAAGAGATTCAATGACCACAAAACTGCAATTCTAAAGAGCATTAGAGGACACTTCAATTCAAAAAAGTGTTTAAGGAATCAAATCCACATCATCACGTGGCCCACCTCCATGTTAGCAAAAGTTTTCTTGAATATTTCTCACCAGCGATCATCCAGTCCACCAAAGGGTTTGGTCATGAAGAATCCATGCACCTATCAAGTCAACATGCTCCTCAATGGTGTTTATCACGTCAACAAGCTTGACACATGCAGATACTTAGAATAAGGGAAACAGGTATTCAAGAGCGCTTTCTGTCATATCAGTTTTGTGTGGCTCAAACCAAATCTGCATGTTACACCAAGTTCGTGGCAGTCTGGTACAATCTGAATCATTTTTTGTGAGAATTCAAACTCTGGGGCATCCATCAGACCAAGGTAAATAATTTCATGACAATGGCAAAAAGATTCAGAATGCATCCGTTGTATTCTTCCATAATCAATCCTAGGGCTAAGCCCCTCTATCCTCTTGTATAATTGTCGCATTTACTCAATTCAATTGTCAACAAAGCTCTATTATCCAGGTTACCCTATGCATAATTGGTTGCATTTATTTAATTAGCCTAGATAAATTAATGTAAAAGAGATAGTATTCTCCCTCACAATTTTGTTTATCGGAAAAGAAACCAGCAAAATGGATATGACAAGTAACTAAAACTAAGTTGCCGGTTCAGGTACGGGTACGAGAACCCGGTACGTGGGTAAGTGCAAATTTTTTTGGGGGGTTTTGGGTATGTGTGTGTGTGTGTGTGTGTGTATAGCTTGGGTATGTGTGTGTGTGTGTATACCCAAACCCCCCAAAAAAACTTTGCGCCTACCCACGTACCGGATTCTCGTACCCGTACCCAAACCGGCAACTTAGTCCTAGTTACTTTTTTGATAAACAAAATTGTGAGGGAGAATATATATATATTATATATACACAAAAATAAAAGATTAAAGAAATATACAAAATTGTAAAACTAAATCATTTGATAGTATGATACTTCATCATTGATAGTTTTACTGGCTGTCCAACTTTAGTTTTCTTTTTTTATGTGTGGATGTTGTGCATACCCTTATTTGATTTTTGTGTATGCTTGTTAAAGCATCAAAGTTTAGCATTTACAGGATAAATTATCTTAGTATTTACTAAAATAGAATTGTGATATGGTTGCCTTGTTGGAAATCCTTCTAGTTAGTGGCAACAAAATTATTTCTCCAATTATTAGTAATATCTGGATCAAATTTGCACCTATTCAACCAATGATGCTATTTTATCCCTCATGTTGTATTCATTGCATATTTGTATTAATGGTTGAAATTTGATACATTGTCCATCCTTGGTGTTAACATCCTGGAAATGCAAGTGCATATAGACCGCAACAGATAGGAAGTTTGGGCCAGCTTCAACACTTAACCTTGAGAGAAGGCCATCTCTTAGCCATGCTATCCTAGAGCTAATCTCACTAAATCAGACCACAAGTGATGTCCCAATATTGTTAAATAAATTAATTTAATAATTTTTGGCCCCGACATTAATTTTATTATCTCTCGGGCCCTTTTATTTTTATTTGTTTAGCGTGTTGGCCGTGTCGATGTCATTTGTAATCTTTCGGGACGTTTCCCCGAAGCCATATATAGGGCCGAGTCTCTGGTAGTTGTAGGTATGCAAATTTGTTATTTATTTGTGATTGCGAATTCCAATTGGAGTTCTACTATCTGCCATTTCAGAGGTGAAAGATCCTCCCTACTTGGCATTTGCAGTTTCGATGGGAGTAACTCCTCACCCTATTCTACTTGCTCTCAGTCCGAGATTGTTGTAATCTGAAGTGCTATCATTATTTAATACAAATTTTCTTCCTGAAGATCTGTCTATTCTCGGTTATTCATACTTGAGAATATCCATTCTTGGCGATTTGACTCCAACTTGCATGATACTGTATTTTTTCCCTCAAATCATTGCGCTGCATCTTGTCGAGGGTTTGTCTTGCTGTCGTACGGCAAACCATGTACATATCAAAGGGAGTGACCCGAATAGAAGCCTGTCGTACAGATATTGACCGTACGAACCACACAGAGTTCACCGTACGGGATGATTGACTACCGTACGGTCTACCTATTTTGTTGTATGGGTTGTTTGGCATGGGCATATATTACAGCGTACGGAGGAAGTTATATCCGTATGGTTGATTGGTGTTGTACGAAGGAAGGAGTAGCCATACGGTTGTTTGGAATTGTCGTATGTGGTGTTGGGAGAATCTGTTGTACGGACAAATTGATTTGTGTATCGCCGACTTGGGTTACAACCATCGTACGAAGGTTGTACAAACACATATAACTAATCTTAAGCCGCCACGTTTGGGATCAAAGGCATTTGGACCGGATTGTCTCTCTCCAAGGACATTACAGTGGTATCAGAGCCAGTAATTCTGCCATCCTATTGGGTCGTGGATGCATAACACGCTCAAAGTTTAAACCAGAAGGAGATACCGTTCCGCTGACAGAATGGGGGAACCACAGGATCCCGCTGCAGAAGTCATCGCATTGTTAAGGGAGCTAACCAAAAGCCTAGCGCATCTCAATGAAACCATGATTAGAGGGCAAGAACGACAACGGCTCATGGAGGAGACGTTGTAGAGGTTGGCAGAAGGGAAGACGAACAGAGAACAAAATGGGCACGGCGATAATTCTGTCATAGGGAGAGAAAACCCTCATTCACGCTCTCGACCATCGATGTCGACATTTCCGCCAAGAACCGAAGCACCTCGAAGAGAGCGAGAGCCCACCTTCCACAAAATGCAGGAGCAACTAATGCAAGACTGGAGGAGCGTGAATCTCAAAGGAGACATATCCTTCAGAGATTATGTGGATCTACGAATGAGATATTCAAGCGGCTGTGGTCATGGCTATTATAACGATGACCTCAAACAGAAGATAGGAAAGGTGAACCTGTCATCCTTTGATGGATCAGGACCAACATCTGCGCGAGCATGGGTACAGAAGGCAAACACATTTCCATCTTAACCCGATGTCGGAGGATGAAGCAATCAAATTTGCGGCGCTTCACCTAGAAGGAATCGCTCACGAATGGTGGCATCATGGAATGGTTACCCTCGGCCACGATCAAATAACCACCTATGCTAAATTCACAGAGACTGATAGACTGCTTTGACGGGAAAGATCTTAAAATTAATTTGAAGGAGTGGGCGCAGCTGATGCAATCGGGATCAGTTGACAAGTACATTGCAAACTTCCAGAGACTATCCGTGTTGGTGACAGATATCTCGGAGAGACGATTGGTTGTGTTGTTCACAGATGGGCTAATGGAACCTCTTAAAGGTTGGGTGAAAGGAATCAACCCCATCACGCTCACAGAAGCAATTAAGAAGGCACGTGACATGGTGACATCTTCTTCCTCCAAGATTTATTCACACCCCAAGCCACCCCTTGCCCCGAAGGAGAAAGACAACAAACTCCCACCAAAGAAGCCATCATTGGACGAGACCACCAGACAAGAGCTCAGGAGGAGAAAACTTTGTTTTGACTATAAGGATTTGTGGGGACCAGGACACCGATGCTTGGGCAAAGGAAAAATCCACTACATTGCGGTGATGTCCGACGGCGAGGAGCATGAAGAACCTGAAACCGAAGGAGGTGGACAACAAACCTCTAAGGAGGTTGACATAAACCGTGCGGAGAGGATTGCCACACTGGTACAGAGAGCAGGTGTCATCGTAGCACTTGTTGGTACTCTGAGGTGGATTGTATTCTGGGTACGGGGTACACTTGAGAGGCAGTGAGTTGTGGTCATGCTCGACAGTGGGGCCACACTCAACTTCATCAACTCATCACTTGTGAACCGAAGGGGTTTGCGTACGGAGGCACACCAAGGGTTCGAAGTCAAGGTGGCAGGAGGAAACCTCTTGTCATGTACCCATCTGGTCCTGCAACTGAGCATTACCATGGGGAACCACACAGTAACAAATGACTTCTTTGTAGTAGATCTGGATGACATGGAGGTCATATTGGGCATCCAGTGGATGGAGACTCTTGACGAGTACACACAGAGTTTCAAGAGGATGGAGTTTTCCTTCGAAGTGGATGGCAAAAAGGTTGTGCTAAGGGGAATGTTGAATGGTGGCCCGAAGGAAATCTTGGCACGACAAATGGAGGCAATCTTCAGACATGATGATGTAATATGGGCGGCACACTGCTTGGTATCAACAAGACCCTTGAGGAGTCAACAAGCATACTATCATGATGACGAGCTTCAAGCGGTGTTGGAGGAAGGAGCCAAGCCTGTCATCACCACACCCTACTGCCATCCTAAAAAGTTTAAGGATGAGATAGAGAAGACGATCCAGGAACTCTTTGACAAAGGATGGATCCCTCTAAATGTGTGTGGACTACCGTGCGTTGTCATAGTGCCTTAAAATGTATCTACAAATATTTTGATTCCTTGGTATTTTTCTTGTTGCTTCAAAAGGGTTGCTCTTAATTGTGTTAATAAGGCTTAGGATTTATGTTTCATGTGTTGATCAAGATTCTCATTCGTCTAACCCTAGCCCTGTTATATTTCTTCATTACCTTTTTATGACTTAAGCCGTGAGTATCGTCATTGTTAAAAGGGGGACCAATTTGCTTAAGTCCCTAGGTTCATTGATTTTAAGTTGTCGGCCATGTGCTTCTTTCTTTTCGTTAAGTCTGGCGTGTTTTATCAGCTCAGCGGTACCTTTTGTTTTAACCGGCAAGGATCAATGTTTCAACTACTAGTTACCATTTTCTTGACCGTTCGCGTTCTCGCAATCAAAAGTGTAACCACCAGAGTTGATCGCGAATACGGAAGAAGGTGACACCTAGCAGAAATTAAGCAGCTAAGGGATTGTAGCTTTTCTTTCTTGTGGTTGTGGTTTGCGGTTGGTTATCAGTTGTGCTACTACTGGGACCATCTTTCTGCACGTGCATATTTGAGCAGTGATCTTATGTCTAAGCGTTAAAATTGCTCGAGTTTTAAGTAAAAAGGGAAAGGGCTGCAGTGTTGATTGTCAAATAAAGATCGGCCAAAATCGGCAGTTGTCATTGATCCACGATCAAAGTTGTTAGGCATTTTAACAATCACGAATTCGCGAGATTCTTCCACGTGTCCTCGCCTGGGTCAAGGTTGATTGAAATACTATAGAAGTGGATGACGATGGAGAACCGATTTGGAGCTCTCTCATTCGCTGAGGTGCGACCTTTCTTGTCGTCGTGGTGGTCAACTTCAGTATGACCATTGTGTATCGTTGGATGTGCTGATCTAGAGGATGATCAACGGTGGAGTTTCAAGCATGTTTTTTTAAAGAGGTGATTGGAGCCATCGCTCATCGCTGCGCTGGAAGTAGCCATTGAACAGGGCGTTGCCTTGTCGACATAAAAATGGGTAAAATATAGGGTTGTCAACTCATCACCAAGGGGTCTAAAAGCCATGACAATATGAAACCCAATTCCAGAGGTGCAATTGGATCAAGATGAAGTCTGGGTTGATGTTGATATAACTGTGATATGCCGACAAGATCAAGTAGTTGCAGATTTGTTAGAGATTTTCGCAAAAGGGATAAGATCAAGTAACTGTCCCTGAGAAAAGATCGAATTCCTTCCATTGAAGATTTTCAATATATAGCGGCGTTTTGGTCTGGTTGATATGATTGATAGGATGAGTAAGTTTCAAGAAATATTATTAAAACAACAACACCGCCAAGTAAAGTATTTTGAGTTATAAATATAGCAGGGTGGTGGCTCAGATGGTAGAAAAGAACAAAGACCTGATTGCTTTCTGAGGTAGTTTTCAATTGAGAAAAGAATGATGATTGAGCAGTGTTGTGCAAATTGTCAATATAAGCTCTGTGATACTGGATGGAAGTTCTTCCAGGGGAGTGTGTTTATAATCAGAGGGGTCTTGAAAGTGGCAGGAATAATCATAGGGCTCTTGAAACCCATTTTCCCATTATTTGGGCCCTTCTTGGTTGTTCCACTTCCTCCCCTCCATCTTTGGTTGGCCTAGGGAAGTAGCAAGGATTCCACAGGGTAGAAGAAACAGTGTTAGGAAAGGTTTGGGGTTGCAGCCAATCATCTCTGCAACAGCATTGAAGCTGCAACCCCCTCTCCTCCTTATAAATTTCCCTATGAACCTTGTTTTCCACTTTCTCTGATCCTGTGCATGAAGGTCTAAGCTCCTCTTCTAGTTTAGAGGTGTTTTTCCTTCTTTCCTAGTTTAGTTTTCCTTTCTAGCAAGGGAAATGCTATGTCTGGGAAAGGAAATGCTCTGTAGCCCAAGGCAACGCATCTCACGATCCATCTGGAAGCACTCAAAAGCGATGGTGGCACGGCTCATGCAAGTTTTTGTTTCTACCAATGCGGTTGAAGTTCTATTTTCATTCCTCATCACATACGCCAAAGCAAGAAGAATTTTCGGGAGATAGTTGAAAATATTGTTGTAGCAGAAATCACAAGTGGTCCTACGGGATTGTGACATGTGTCTCTTCTGGCCCTTAGCTTGTATTACTGCCCTTGTTCCTATAAAAGGGTAATCAAGGCCAAGAGACAAGGTCTGAATCTTTTTGATAGAATTCTATTGTCTAGGTTTGTCGGTCCAGGTGAAGTTTTATGCTATTTTGAGCAAACTGTAAACATTTTTAGAGCAAATATATGGAGTTAGTGCTATTTTCTTGCAGGTTTTGAGTCAAATTCAAGTATATTTTGTATTGTATGACAAGAGTAACTTTCAAATTAATGGAAATACATATTTCTGGCCCAATTCAAGTATATTTTGTATTGTATGACAGGAGTAACTTTCAAATTAATGGAGATACATATTTATGGCCCAATTCTCTCCTTCGTGTAAATTCTATGTGTTTTGGTTTAATTGAACCAAGGCTTTGATTATTTCAGTGCACTGTTATGGTGTATGTAGTTTATATTCATGTTTTAGTTCAAGGAATTAATTAAAATGCTTGAATATATAAATTACAGATACATAGGGTCTACTCAGGGATTGTGATAAGCAGGATAGGTCATAAATGCAGTTTGAATACATTGTAAGGCAATGTTATTCCAGATTCAAAAGTTATTAAGCATAAGTCTTGTCATAAAATGCAAATGTATGTCATTTATAACTAACCCAATGGATAGGGCACTGATCTAAGTTGCATTTTTATGTCTTTGGTTCTATTGACATTCATTTGATTTCACATCAAAATTAATTAATAATGAAGTCCTTTTTTTAATTCCATATGTTGAAGTTGTCGAAATGGACAATCTCATGCTCCAGGAAAGTTGCAGATCAATAAATAACTAGCCATTATTTAGTATCTCCTTATTATGTTGAGCCTGATATGAGATTATCTGCTAAATTGATTCATAATATAAGTTTGGTACAAAGATTATATGAGAATCATAGGATTACCCTCCTAGGTTTTGCAGAGCCTGAAGTGTAGAAGGGTTTATTTGATCCTTGTCAGTTGGTCCAAGTCCATTTGTTTGTTGATCATGAGAGTTGGCATCTCTTTAGGTAAATAAGTGGGCCACTTGGTGTAATTTAATGAGTAAACCCTATTCCAAGAACCAACATGCTGAACAAGAAGACCATCAAAAATAGGTACCCCATCCCTAGGATAGACGGGATGTTGGATGAGTTACACAATGCAGTCTATTTCTCCAAAAATAGATCTCCACTCCGGTTACCATCAGATTTGCATGAGGGAGCAAGATGTGGAGAAGACAGCTTTTCGTTGCCATTACGGACACTATGAGTTTTTGGTCATGCCATTTGGATTGACCAATGCTCCGGCTACCTTCCAGTCGTGCATGAATCACATCTTCAACAAGCAACTACTCAAGTTCCTGTTGGTGTTCTTCGATGACACTCATTTACGGTAAGACGTGGGAGAACCATCTGAGGCATTTGGACGAAGTGCTAGAAATCATGGAGTCACAATCACTGTTTGTCTAAAGGTCCAAATGTGAATTTGGAATGACGGAGATATTGTATCTGGGGCACATCATCAGTGTCCGAGGGGTTCAGGTACACTCGGAGAAGATTCAAGCCATTTTGGACTAGCCGCCTCCTAAGACTCTCGAATCTGCGTGGATTCTTTGGGTTGTGCAGTTTTACAAAAGGATTGTGAAGGAATTCTCACAGAGCAGTGCACCACTGACGAATCTGACGAAGAAGGGATCTTTCCAGTGGAATGAACAGGCGCAGCACACTTTTGACAAGTTGAAGGAAGTCATGAGTTCCTGTCCGGTTCTGGCATTACCAGACTTCATTCAGCCCTTTATCCTAGAGTGCGACGCATCCAAAGAAGGCATTGGGGCGGTGTTGATGCAGGGCCGTCACCCCATTGCATTCGAGAGTCGGAAGCTCTTGAGAGAAGAGCGACTGTATTCCATCTACGACAAGGAGATGCTCGCTATCATGCACGCACTGACCAAGTTTTGGCAGTACTTGGTCAGAGCTAAGTTTGTCGTGCGTATAGACCACAACAACCTAAGATATTTCCTAGAGCAGAGGGATTTGAACGAAAGGCAACAGAAGTGGGTAAGAAAAATTCAAGCATTTGATTTTGATATTGAGTATGTGAAAGGCAAAAATAATGTGGTTGCTGACGCGCTATCGAGAAGGCCTACCATATGCTCTCTATCCCAAGTTTCGGCAAATTGGAAAGCACATTTGTTGGCCGAGTACTCCAAGAATACTTTCGCGTGTTAGTTTATGGACAATCAAATATAGGATGACAAATACATGGTGGTTGACAACGTCATTTACTACAAGGGCAGAATCTATTTAGTACGTGAGCTCCACCTGTCAACAGAACAAAGCCGAGCACATCTTACCTGCTGGACTGCTTCAACCATTGCCAATCCCTGACTAGAAGTGGGATATCATCTCCATGGATTTCATTTCCGGGCTCCCCAAAGTGCAAGGAAAAGATTGCATCTTCGTCGTGGTTGATTGGTTGACCAAATATGCCCATTTCTTTGTCATCTCCACCGGATGCCAGGCAGCTCAAGTAGCCGAGTTGTTCTTCCGTGAGGTATTCCGCTTGCACGGTCTTCCACAGAACATAGTAAGCGATAGGGATAGCCGCTTTCTCAGCACTTACTGGATGGAGTTATTTCAATTGGCAAGGACACAGTTGTCGCCAAGCACAAGCTACCACCCGCAAATGGATGGACAGACAGAGATTGTAAAAAAATGGGTGGAGGGTTATCTCAGGAACTATGTTTCAGCACGACAGAAGGCATGGATCTGTTGGTTACATTCGGGGGAGCACTGTTACAACACCACCTATCACATGTCGATAGGTATGGCACCCTTCAAACCATTGTACGATTTTGAACCTTCGTCATTCATGGATCTAGCGCTGGGTGACAGTCGCACACCGAGGGCCAAAGACTGGCTACAGGAGAGTTTGGATATCTTGAGATCTCTCAAGGATAACCTACAGTGGGCTCGGAACCAACAGAAGATGTATGCTGGCCAACACCGGATTGAGCGAGGTTTTGAGGTTGGCGATTTGGTATACCTCCGGCTTCAATCGTACAGGCAATCCTCCCTGAAGACTTGTGGTAAGGATAAGTTGAGGCCATGCTTCTATTGACCCTACAGAGTGGTTCGGAGGGTAGGTGAAGTTGCCTACGAACCGGAACTTCCTAAGGGGTGTCAAAATTCACAATGTTTTTCATGTGTCGTGTCTGAAGAAGGTTGTCGAGCAGGGCGTCACAGTGCCGAGGTAATTGTCTCCCATTGACGAAGAAGGGAAACTAATCCTGGAGCCTGCCGAGATCATCAACGTCCGAGAGAAGAGTCTGGGGTCGCGCACCGTCAAAGAATTTCCTGTGCGGTGGAAGGACCTTCCGATCGAGGATGCCACTTGCGAAGGAGAACAAATTCTGGAGCATCCAAGCCTGCAATTGCTTGAGGACAAGCAATTTTTGGGCCGAGAGGACTGTGATGTCCCCGATATTGTTAAATAAATTAATTTAATAATTTTTGGCCCCGACATTAATTTTATTCTCTCGGGCCCTTTTATTTTTATTTGTTTAGCGTGTTGGCCGTGTCGGCATCATTTGTAATCCTTCGGGACGTTTCCCCGAAGCCATATATAAGGCCAAGTCTGTTGTAGTTGTAGGTATGCGAATTCTAGTTGAAGTTCTGTTGTCTGCCATTTCGGAGGTGAAAGATCCTCACTACTTGGCATTTGCAATTTCGGTGGGAGTAACTCCTCACCCTATTCTGCTTGCTCTCAGTCCAAGATTGTTGTAATCTGAAGTGCTATCATTACTTAATACAAGTTTCCTTCTTGAAGATATGTCTATTGTCGGTTATTCATACTTGAGAATATCTATATCATTTCCTGTTCCTGGTGATTTGACTCCAACTTGCATGATACCGTATTTTTTCCCTAAAATCATTGCACTGCATCTTGTCGAGGATGTCTTGCTGCCGTACAGAAGACCAAGTACATATCGAAGGGAGTGACACGGATAGAAGCCTGTCGTACGGATATTGATGTTGTCAGGATATTTGAATGTACCGGTTATTATATTAATAAAGTATTATGTTAGTCTCGGTTGTTAGTGACCGAGAGGTTAGATAGTTACGTCACGACGTTTCGGTCATGGCCCTTCGGGTACTTTATATACCCTCTCGGAGGATGGACACAGAGATATTATTGTATGATCATTATGATGTAAATGTACTTTCCAGTCTGGAATGATTAATGAAAGTATTTATTATTCTATGTTTATTGTATTTCCTGTACTATGTCTATGCATTATTAAGTTACCCGTGACGGTAAACATCTGGCGCCACTGCCTGGACGTACTCGGGAAGAGAAGTGAGGAAAGGATTTATGCCCAATGTTTTAAATAAAGATAGAAATAAAAAGGCACGAGATGACGAAGGTGAGGCCGCACAGAAGGCTTTGATCTCCGTGCAGCAACGTGAACGTCGGTATAGGCTGAGGCAACTTGCCAAGGACCAGCTTGCCGGAGGGTTGCCCCAAGGGAACCTCGGAAGTGGTACGGAAGGTGCAGAGGCCGACGGGGAAGAGTTCACTTCGCCAGAGCGTCAGAGAGTGTGGAGTAGGGAGGAACTACTCGAGGAAACACGATTGAGACAGGTCTTACTTCAGGAAGAGCGAGACCGGTTTGAAGATTTGACCCGTACACCACGTGCAGAGGACCGAGACCACGAAGGGAACCGTAC
>MU223478.1:1140880-1153763 GCA_018584345.1 Thuja plicata
GAGGATGGACACGGAGATATTATTGTATGATCATTATGATGTAAATGTACTTGCCAGTCTGGAATGATTAATGAAAGTATTTATTATTCTATGATATATTCTATGTTTATTGTATTTCCTGTACTATACGAATTACAGAGATTTCACTATACGGGATGACTGACTACCGTACGGTCTACCTGTTTTGTCGTACGGGCTGTTTGGTATGGGCATATATTACAACGTACGGAGGAAGTTATATTCATACAACTGATTGGGGTTGTCGTACAAGGAAGGAGCAGCCATACGATTGTTTGGAATTGTCGTACATGGTGTTGGGAGAATCTGTCGTACGGATAGATTGACTTGTGCATCGCCGACTTGGGTTACAACCACCGTACAGAGGTTGTACAGGCACATATAACTGATCTTGAGCCGCCACGTGTGGGATCAAAGGCATTCGGACCAGATTGTCTCTCTCCAAGGACATTATATCACACAAGAACACAGCCCACAAATATTGCAAAATCTTTAACTCATCTCATATTGCAAAGGGTGAGAAGGAGATTCTAGGGACCCAATGCACACATTGGGTGTCTATAGATTACAACGAGATTTTCATAACCCTTATGGCCAAGGGTGAGGAGGTGCATGGATTTTGATAGTATATTGGATGCTCATGAGGCACAACTCAATCTCCACAAATTAAACCTAGACCAGAAATTGAGCAACTTTCTTTAAGTCAAAAAAAAAGAAACAAAAAACACTTTTTTGTGTTTTTAAGCCACAAATAGTGACTGCCCCGTGGATGCACCCGGGCGCACGCCGGATGTGCACACTATGGATGCACCCGGATACGCAAGTTGCGCATCTAGTACGCATCCACAGTCCAGGAAGCGCATGCAGTGCGCATCCACAATCTGGGATGTGCATCCTGTGTTCATCCGGATCCGATGCAAACCTGCAGGGTGTGCATCCGGTAACTTAGAAATAGAACTTTAAACTAGTGAGCCTCTCAGTCTTTAATAGGAGAGGAGGCTAGAAGGAAATGAACATCGAGAAATTCTTCTCTACAAATAGGTTGATAGTGAATGGTGATCATATTCAATGAAATAATACAATTCTTTCAAGACTAGTGGGGGACCCCATGTTTTTCTCTTGTGGCTAATATATACACACGCACTTTCTTGTCCTCGAGGAGTGTTCTACTTGCATTCATACATGGTGGAGACAATAAGGCGGTGGGTGTGGCTGTCAATGCATGTGGGAGACCCTATGCTTTTCTCGTGGCTTACATAAATACTTTGTCATCCTCCAAGAGTGTTCTCATTTATCGTGGAGAAAATAAGGGTGGGCAGGTAGGTGTGTTTCGGGGTGGGGTGCATAGGGACAACATTTACTGTAGTGGGGGGATATTACATCCTTAAAACAGCCAGCATAATAAAGCTGACATGAAAAGATTTACAATATAATAAAATATAAAATCCAAAAGATTAGTATGCAACATGCATTATAATATAAAAGAAACATGTTAGTAAGTTGCTAACAAAATTAAGTGGGGACGAAAATTGCAAATGATAGAGTAAATCCAATACTTGCAATATCTAGCAATTTTTGTCCCAAAAAAATGTTGCATATTGAACATGTCACAATTTTCTTCTCTTACAGACTATTTGATATCGTTGACCTGGGTATCAGTACAGTTAATACATTAAGTGCATTTTATTATACAACTTCAAATGCACAATGACATTATAGGAAAAGCTAATTTTTGAGCTCTAAGATATTACCTTAATTGTATCTACAACATTCATTTTTGATGCGTTAACAGTATGGGTTGCTCCTAGCTTTTTAGCATTCTCAAGTTTATCATCTTTAACATCAACAGCAATTATCTTGCTAGCCCCAAATACTCGAGCTACCTGCAAGCAACTGGGTTCAAGAAGCAAAAAACGTTACAACATAAGATTACAAAAAGTCAAGAAGAAAATTCTACCAAATTTATCCATTCTATTTACTCCTGATATTGTTTTATAAGGTGGAAACAATACACTATTTTGATACATTCAATTTTGAAGTATGTACCCGAAGGACACATCCACTGCAAAAATGGACACATCCCCTATAGGAGGTGTTTCAGGGACACGAGGACAGATAGGAAATGTCCCCCATCCCCCCCCCCAAACTTTCTGAATTTTAGGAAATGTTTTACAAAAAAAAAGCATAAACGGGATGGCTAGCCATCCCTTGGATGGGCAGGAGACATCTTGAAGTCCCCAACCGCTTCAGTAATGGTTACAGCACAGCACTCAGAAGTCTTTAATTTGACAAAAAAAACAAAAAATTAGTAAAACTAAAGGGATGTGAGGGATGGGGGGTTTCTATTTATATTACAAACATTTACTAGGCACATTAGATACAAATATCAAGTAATTTATGATACTGAGTTTTTTGGCAAACCCTTTCATATACATATATATTTATATGACAGTATTTGCTGATTCATGCCCTCTCACCATGTTCATTAGAGAATTGTATGACAATTATTGAGTACCAACAACATGTTTGTTTTATTAAACAGTTTAGTGCTCAATGAAATCTAACGTGCTATGTGTTTGGTAGATTGATTATGCTTTATACTAATGGCCTCTTTTTACATCTACAAATACTACTTTTGCTGATTAAAATATCTTTACCTTCAAATTTATTACATAATCAAACAATAACATTACCAGATATATTATTGTTCGGCTTATGTGTTGAATCCAAACAAATACTAATTTCTGAGAAGCCTGAAGTAGTAGCAGCCCATACCTGATCTAGACACACCCCTACCTCTGTTCCTGAAACACCTGGTTATAAGTGTGGCAGTGTAAGTTTAGGACATTAGTTATCCCCGGTGTACCCTGGGGACATGCTGCTGGGATTTTACATACAGAACCCCATGTGTGAATGTTTGAGGGAAGGGGACAGGACATCTCCTCCCTTTCCCCAATCTGCAGAAGTTTAGGGGAATGTGCCCAGGACTTCTCCCCCTTTATTATTGCACTTACAAAGAAATAAATAAAACCCAAATCTTTATGGGGTCCCACAAAGCCCTCCAGCATAAAATTGCACCCAAAATTGGCATGTGCCATAAAGGTCCCTGTGACCTTAAAAGCCTTAATCTGGATTTGATGGTGTGGTTCCCCACTTCATGCCTTCGTGTATTACGACAAGGAACACACCAGCAGTGCACCCCAAGACCACCGCTGTAATTTCAAAAAAAAAAATTGTTTGATGTTGCACTGGATGGAAAAGCAACACTTTTGCTCCAAGATTTCCCAATTAAATCCAAAGTGATTGAATTCCATTTATACTTTTGGTATACTGAGTCAACTGTTAACATTTATGACTTGGCAATTGGCGTTGAATTATTAATTATCAGCTGTGTTCTCAATTCTGCATTTACTTTTATACATTTTATGTCAATAAAGTTATTTTATATATTATTAATATATTAATATTACAATAGATGTACGTGTGTATATATATACATTCTGGTTGTGCAAATACATATATATTAGCCATCCTTGAAACCCCATCTCCCCTCACCCTCTATTGGAAACTCAAGATATACTGGTTTTCACCATATGGTTGAACGGTGGAAAGCCTTTGCACAAAAGTTCTTGAGAGTATGTCGCCTGCATTCATGAGATTAAAGAAACCTATTTTTTTAAATGTATTCATTTCATAATGCTTTCATTGTAGCGGTTCTTGGATGACTATTTGTTGCAATTTACCCAACATTATCGCAATTGCTTGGAAGATGTTGAATGGCAATTCAGTTCAATGGTTTGTAACACCAGCTTTGCATAAAGTTATATGCAGCGGTTAAAATAAAGATCATATTCGTTTGTATGCTGCTCGCTGTTGAATGGAAAACTATATATTTTTACAATTGTAAAGACTTCTTTGTTTGTCCGTGCTTTAAGATTATCGTGCCAACCCAAAATTACAATTACGTGTGAATAAGTGTCATGGCGGCAGCGGTTTGTATTAAAAACTAATCGGTGTTCAAACAAATTTCACTTCTGAGTCGACACTTGCTCCAATGTGGCAGACCCCATCCGCAATACGTCGAACTCCCAACTTTATTATCTGTCTTCGTTTTTTTTTTTAAACAAAACTTCCGACTTTCTAAATCCCGATAGACAAATTTCAAAACCAAATTCTGGAGAATTTTTCGATATGCCTGCCATGAGCTTCCAATCACATAATACATGCTGGTGTTTTCGCCTGTAGACAAAATCAATATCTACAGCAATATGAACATCATACACGGTCATCAATCTATGCAGCCTGATCGAAAAATATGGAACAACATCCACTGTCAAGGTAACACAGAACTTCTCTGTTTTTGTTTTAATATGTTAAACAGATCTTGACATCAATGACACAATATTAACTCAACGTCTAACAAGGTGCTCAAATCAAGTTGTTAAAAAATCCATTATTTAGATTGTGTTTAATAGAATTTCAGGATGTAGTTCCTAAAGTTTATTTGTTTACGAATCAGACATTTCAAACACATAAAATAAAAGATTATCATCCAAGACATGAGCAAAATTAACTTAAAAATGAATACCAGGAAACATTGTGTCAACAGAGGGACATAAGATTAAGCACAGAAGTGTTTGCTATTATGATTTTATTAGTTAAAATATGCCAAAGAACAAAAAATGATTACTTATCTGATTTTTACCATTATTTTATAGATGCAATTGATTATTCTATCTTGAACACAAAAAAAGGAAAGAAAAAGAGAAATGATAGAAATAAAATCTACCAGATGACATATTTTAAGCTACAAATCTTTACCTAGATCCTACCCCACCAACACCAATGACTGCAACTGTGTCTCCTGCATGCATGTCAGCTGCATGTCTAACTGCACCATATGCTGTGAACAAAGCACATCCAAGAATAGCGGACTCAGTATATGGCAATGAGTCTGGAAGAATAGTCAGTGCTGTGGCTGGAACTACACAGTATTCTGCAAGTCCTCCCATGCTGTACATGTAGACAGGCTTGCCTGTAAACAGAACATGTATTAATAATAAAAGAAGCAACAGAAACTGTTTCCATGCAACATAAACTACAAAGTTAATGATTGGAGAAACAGTGTGCTCTCCAAAAGAAGTATTCTTGTTCCCAGTACACAGTTAAAGATAACTGTCCACCTAAATGAGCCTCTAGTGCAAATACAATCTTAGGCTACGCACATTGTTGATAGCTCTGAATGACCTACCAATTTACAAGGGAAATCCCCCCAGCTTTAGGTGTTGGTTGCCTTCTTGATCTTCATAATGTCAACTATGAATAGCTATAATTGGAAATACCATCACAGTAGCAAAGGCTCATTACAATGACACGATATATCTGAATATGAACCATAAAACCACCATAAAGCCTGATTAATGGTAAATGACAAGACTTCACAAATTGGTGGAACAAAATAGTCTTAGCCTTAACTCCACTACAATGAAGCGTTGGATTAAAGCATTGCATGGGATCAAGCTTCACAAATTAGTTGAACAAAATAGCTTTAATTATAACTCCAACACAGTAGCATGGGCACAAAGTAATGAAGAACGGGTTAAAGCATTGCATGGGGCAAGCTTCAAAAATTAGTTGAGCAAAATAGCATTAACCATATATCCACCCCAATACTACAGTCACAAAGCAATGAAGCACGGATTGAAAGATGGAGGCACAAACTATATTTCCACTACAATAGCATGGGCACAAAGCAATGATGTATAGCTCGCCTACATGGGCCAAGGTGTTGTCATGTTCCATTAGTCTGGCTATCATGATGGTCTTATGATTCAGATTTTGGACATTTGAGGTAGTTGGCAATTTGTTGCCTTCAGCATTTTCTATTGTGGTGGCCTAAAATTGCCTATGCACTCGTCAAGTCTATCAAAGACTCATTAAGTTTACAATTGTTAATGTGGGACTATTTAATGATGTACTAGCAACAAGACTGCTTTAGCCATAACATATTCCCCTTAGAAGGTACCAAGATTCAAATAATCATCCTACAAAGAAATTATAATAATAGAAGCTCAAGGTAATAAAACATAAGGAGTGAAGGATTCCTGCTCTTCTTGAAGGGGCTAATTAATGACGTTTTCCCCATTCAATTTAAAAGTAGAAAATTACATTGTGACTACGACAACTAAACAAAGAGCTTAACAGGATTTAGGAAACAAAAAGGTGGTTCAATGCAAGTCTCTTTCTTCCTAAATAATTTTCATTAATGTCTTCAATGTTATTTTATACAAACGGGATGTTTAAGTAGGTTCAAATAACCATAAACCTACTATAATAGCTAATACCCTTACAACAACATATAAGCCCACAAATCCTTATGACAATTCAATATAAAGATGGGCTAGAGAATTAAAGAAATCTTACTATAAGCCCCAACCTTTTAGATATTTACATATTAAGTTTTAACATATACCCACATAACAGTGACCCAACTAAAAGTCATATGCCCTTTAAATTAAAAGCATTAATTTACTTAGTAACTATCCTAGTTCAAAAAAACAGTTTACAATTAAAATTCCCCATGTTACAACAAAGGCCATAAGGTATGTGTACAGATTTTTTTTTTCCCCAAGATGAAAGTACTGTCCCAAGATGAAATTCTTGCGATGAGACGATCACACAAAATTTGTAGGGCAATGATAAGGGGTTAAAACCCTACCATTTTGGGGCTCAACACATGTTAGCTAACTAAAATGCTTAAGAACTTTACTAAAATTGTTGATTCAGTTTCAGAAAGCAAATTACTAACATTGTTTATTTGGAGATGAACAAATTATTAACCTTCCTTTGAACATATAATGAAGAATGAAATACTGCATAAATTGAATTCAGACATTTTTGTAACCAAAATGGCACAAGCCTAAATCAATTACAACCTAATGCAAAATTCAAATTCGCATTATCGAATTGACCCTTGGGTGACGTATGTTTAGACAAAGGCAAATCCATTAACCCAAATAAGATTCCTAATAATATTTTTTATCTAGAGAAGGGCACGATACAAGGATCGTCAAGAAACCCACCAGAAAATAATATATAATAATTCAAAACTTGTATTTTGATTACTAAACAATCAAAAATATCCAATCAACCCTAAAACAAAGCACAAAATTCTAAAATAGCAATGCGCACATATTTCTAATCACATAAATCAAATAAACAGCAAATTGTTGATATGAAAATAGGTTCTCATATATGACTTCACAATCATGTCTTTATCCAAAGTCTCCTTCAAATCCCAAAATGAAATCACCATCCTTTAAACACTCTTAAGGTAGTTGCTCAAGTTTAACCACTTTTTGACAAGCTATTTACAAATCAATTACTAATGATATATGCCTGATCAATGTAATTAAAATCAACAAAGGCATGAGTACCCTAGGACTTGATTTATTTACACTAAATTGACTTATCATTCTTTTTCATTTTCTCTATAAATGTCCTTGTCCTTTTTCTCTTCTACACAAGATCTATTGTGTAATCTCTTAGGATTGGTGCTCAGATCCTTTAATTGCAACCTTTTGATCTATCCACCATCAGGTATCAGGTCCATGTATGCTGGTAATTTCATGTGCTTGAAATATCTTTGTGACTTTGTGCCTTAGCAGAAATTTTTGTTTGCTATTTCATGGCCACTCTGTACCTTTGTTTATAATTCTCTGTACACTTTGTGAACAAGGGCATGTCAACCTTTGTGAATGTTATTATTTGTGATCTATAAAATCCTTGCTAAGCACCAAGTCCTTGTACATATTTTACCTTAGTGACAGATTCTTCCAATTAATTACATTTAGCTGCAATCCTTATGGCACATAGAAATCTCATTCTCGAATCTTGATACCCTTGAGAGGTATGACCACAAGATATGATACTCCCATAGTTTCTTCTATCTCGTATGTCACTCTTATTGCCATTTTCACCGTTTGCACATAGCTTGTTTCAGACTTAACTTGCAATAATTCTATGTTTCTTGGCTATTTTGTTAATTAGATCTTTTGTACATCTATTGCTAAACAAGATCACATTAAATATTCAAGATCCTCATCTGTGTGCATCGTCATTTGCTGCAATGTTTCATATACCACTGTTTATTTGATCCTAGCTTTGGCTTAATCTCGACAAGAGTCGAGCAAATTTCTATCTCTGCCATCCATATTGGGGGTTCTCCATGTGCTTGAGAACATATATTGTGTCACTTCTTGTGGCAAAACTTTTACTCCCTAACCCAACCACTAATCGCACAAATAAACTTAAGGAATACTCTAAGAGGAAGTATTGCCTTGAGAATAGAAATTGAGAGTTGAGGCAATCAATGAGCATTTGTTTATTAATATAAAAGTTGCATACATACACAAGGAATGGCTGGTCACATTCTAACCAATCTCAACCACCCACTAACCAATCCTGTGGTTAGTCAAATATAAACACATCTTAAACAATAATAAAATACACCTTTATTATTATTGTTTATTAAAAAGGAGTGTTATTAACTTATTACGATGTAATATTCTTATTTTATTCTACAACATTTTCTCAAGGAAAAAAGTTAGGAAGAGCCAAAAAGTTTTGAACTTCAATGCTAAAAGAGATTTAGTAAAAATGTTTGCACATTGCTCCTGATTTAAAAATATTGGAGCTGAATATTATGTAGTTGAACATGTTTTTAAACATAGTGGCACTAATCCTCAATGCATTATGGAGTTCATAAACAACATGATTACAAACAAGCTTCAACACACAGATTTTGCCAAACAGAATTATAGGTTGAGATCATAGTACGCCCATCCCTGTCAAGATGCAAAACAACCATATTATTTCACAAATAGCCCCACTTGTCGTACAATATTTCATTTCAGTGGAAGTGCAACCAGCGGTGATTTGCTTTTTAGTCCCCTGTTATATTGAACCAAGTCTCAAAAAGAAAACAAGGCAGATTTCCTATTAATCTTAAGATCTTCAATAATCCACATCTATGCATCTGGTCAAGACAAATTGATCATTTTGTTTATATTCCAAGCCATGTTCAGCTACACATATGGGTGCTGAATCATATTTTAAAAGCTACAAGCCTATCTCCATTGGTGTTGATACTGGTTTGCAATCTTCCATTCAAAATATCTCAAGCAATGTCTTGGAATATTTCATCCAATTTACAAATATATATGATTTTTCCTTTACCATAGTTCTAGTCCAAGAAAATAATGCAGAAACCCAAGATTTGTCAATTTGAATGATCATTTCAGATCAATCTTCATTGCTTCAATCATCCTTTGAGAACTCCCAATGGTGACTAGATCATTGAAATAAACTATCAAAATCAAAATCTCCCCCCTTTCTTTTTAGGTACAGATTGGGATCAAATGTATTCTTGTTGAGACCGTGACTCAAAAGATGTTCATCAATCTTGATTTACCAAGCTCTAGGAGCTTCTTTCAAACCATAGAGGGATTTACCAAGTCTGCACACTTTCTTCTCTTGACTAGTTGTAATATATCCCTTAGGTAGAGTCATAGACTTCTTCCTTAAGATCTCCATTCAAGAAAGTACATTTTTAACATCTATCCAATGAACTTGCCATCCAAACTAATTTTCCATCGGTAGAACCATCCTAATGGTCTTGATCTTTGTAGTGGGAGCAAATGTTTCGTCCAAGTCGATGACTTCCTTCTATGCATAGCCCTTAGCTAGAAGTAAGGCCTTGTACTTGTCAATGCTGCCATCTATTTTACGTTTGAGTTTGAACACCCATTAGCATACTCCCCCAAGTTTTGGTGATGTGGACAATAGTTAAAAAATATGGAATTTTTTAAAAAATATAGAGAAAATTCAAATATTCATATCGTAGTATTGATAAAGCATTCATCATAGATATTGTAGAAGCTTAATACATAGCATTAGACTTGAATTGAGATTAACCATCAGAATTGACACAAATTTAAAAATTTTAAATGCTTTCATTGTCAATGTCAAATATATTAATAAGAATTATAACAAAAATGCCCAAAGGCGACACAACATTTTTGATCTAGAGCTATGAATTGGTGAGGTCACAAACTAGGGACCTCAATTTTTTTTAATTTAGTGATCTCTATATCTTTGATATTATTTCTTCCAATATTAATATTTCCGGGGAGCTCTCTAGAGGCCTTCGTGGGGCGCCCCTGTACTTGCAGGGATTCGTGGCAGGCTATTTGGGTTCTTGTTGTCATTCCTTTTGTCCTTTGCATGCTTGGTGTTTAATTTTTTTTAATTTTTTTTATCCCTTTGTCTTTCACTTTGTTATTTCGCATCCTTTGTATGTGGGTTTTGTTTGCTGCATCCAAGGTTTGGCCTTCGAAGACCCTAAGTGTGTGTTCTTCATTGAATGGAGGTCGTTAATGGTACTGTTTCTGAAGAGATTGGTAAGGATGACGTCAAGTATATTTGTGAGGAAATTAATGCAATTGAGAAGGGTGGCGATGATAAAAGAGAGAAAGATAAGGATCCCAGTAAATTATCATACATAGTTGTTCTGGCAGACTCGAATAGTTTTTGATAGAAAATTCACTGGAGGACCAGGCGGAGGAGTGGGTACCAAACCCAATGGATGTGGAATGGAAGACAGTGGCATCGTCAGAGGTGGAAAGACCAGAGGAGGAACGAAGGGTAAGAATCCTCTTTCTGGTTTGAAAACCCTCTCCTTCTCTCCCAATGATGACATGATAAAGGCAATTAACTCTGAACAATCTCGTTTGAAAAATATTGCAATCTTTTTATGTGCATGGACAATAAATTTCTTCTGGCCAGAAATTTTTTTGATAACTAGATTTGCAATGTTTTGGGGAAGAAACTAGGTATCATTGCGAATTTTTCTAGAATGATTCAAAGAGGAATTTTTGTTGTCTTTTTTAAAAATCATTCTATGCAAGATAAGGTTTTAAAAAAGAATTTTTGGAATGTCGGCCAGGCTATGTTTAAAGTCTTTCCTTGGTCACCCAGCGGCAATGTTGAAGAGGTCGTCGCTCGGTCGGCTCCCAATTGGGCTGAATTGTGTAATGTGCAGATTAAGTTTTGGCCGTTCATCCCTCAAATGTTGAAGCCTCTGGGGTCGGTTATGCAAGTTGAATAATCTCGTGTTACCCTACCCCATTTGAATGCCAGAGTTTTAATTGCCCTTGATCCTAATGTTGATATCCCAGAAACTATTACTCTTGATTTTGGTGGTAAATCCTTAGCTTGGGAGTTCTATTTGTTGGGGAATTTGGGAGCATGCTTCCATTGCAAATTAAATGGCCATACTAGGCGGGAATGCCCTGCTCTGAAAAATATTCAAAAAGATTTTAATGTTGAAACCCTTGTGAATAATAATGATGATGCTATAAATGTTAATAATGTGAATTGTGTGAATAAGACTAGTGGTAACAATAAGTCGGCTAATACTTCTATTTCTATACCTTCCTGTGAGCCCGACATTATGAAAAATGGATTTGTCACTTTGGTTAATCCCCTGTTTGAAGAAGAAAATGAATGTGTTGCAGCACAGATCCACCCTAACCCTAACCAAGTAGCCGCAACCAGTGCTCAATCTATTTGTCATAATCAACAAGAAGAAAAGGGTGATATTCCCCCCTCGACCAGACTAAATGCCCAACAAATAGCCTTAAGAGACCTTAATGAGCGTGTTGTTCTGGCTAAGGAAAATGATGTAGCATCTTTGAATAAGAATACNAAGAACCCCCCCCCCCCCCCCCAGTTCTGAGTCCTCACTTCCCCGAGATGGTGTCGAAAATCCTATGGCTAGCTCCCCTGCCCTTAATAATATGGTGATTACTCCTAGTGAAGAGTTTACTAAGGTTGTGAATAAAAAAACCATGAGGAAAAGGAAGAAGCTGGATAGACAAAATAGCCCTAAGACTACAAGAGAGGTTATTAAGCAGAAGATGTCTGATCTTCCAGAATGCTTTAAGAAACTATGTCAGAGTTAAGTGTTTTCCCCCCTCTTTTTTCTGTTATTGTGATGCTAAACTTACACAGTTGAAATGTCGGGGACTAGAGATGACAGATAGAAAATATGTAGTAAGGAAGTGGTGTAACAGTTTGAAAGATAAGGACATTGTGTGTCTTCAAGAGATCAAATTGGTTAGATATCATGCTTTTAACACCCTTAAATTTCTTTGGAATAGATCAACCTATTTTTTTACAAGTCATGACAGGGGTAAAGGTGGTGTTGCTATTCTTGTTGGACCTAGGTGGGTTGATAAAATCAGGAGTGAAGGATCCTCTCCCTGTCAGAGAGCCCAATGGGTCACATTTTGTAACCAAGACAAAATGATTGGTGTCTGCAATGCTTATGCCTAATGATTATAGGGAGAGGACTATTTTTTGTGATTGGCTTGCTAATAATCTTCCTAATGCTCATTGGGTTATCACTGGGGATTTGAACATGATTGAACATTAAGAAGATAAAAATGGAGGGATCAAACACTCTTGGAAAGGTGCAATGAGCAATTCTTCTGGGTTAAATTGAAAAGAAAACTTAGATTAGCTTATCCTCTGTCAGGGTGTATGAATGAATAAGATGTTATCTAGTTTACTTGGTGTAACAATCAATCCGATAGACAGCAAGTTTACAGTAGACTGGATAGGATTTATTTAGATTCGTCAATGCTCTCGGTAGTGAATGTTAAGGAATATGATCTAAAGATAAAACTTAATTGCTGTAGTAGAATACAATTGCCTTGTTGATTGATTGATTCTACAAATCCAATGACTATATATATTGAATCCAAAAGATGTGAGTATGAATAGACATGACTCATCATATTGA
>MU223478.1:1166545-1179532 GCA_018584345.1 Thuja plicata
AGGGTGACTAGGCCTTACAAAGTGGCTTATTGAAAACTCTTGAAATGATCTTGATGACCCTTAGGCATGGAGGCCCTTGGGTGAATCCTTTGAAGACCCTAAGAAGATGATTGTTTTGAAGAGTGGAAGGAAGATGCTCCTGCACCACATAGCTTCTAAAGACACATGCCAAAAATATGATATGGGTCATCAGAAACCAGTCATCCAAAATGATATAACTATTGGAAGTCATCTTCAACAAATCCAACATAGGCATAAGATTTTTTTTGTGGGTTAAAATAAAGCTTAGGTGTGGTATAAGTTGGCAAAAAATACATATAGCCTAATCCTCCCAACTATACTAGGCATCCATACCCTCAACAAAAGGGACTTTTTCAATCCCACATGCTATCCTCCATGGACCAAGATGTCAACATCTCCAAATCACATGAAGATAACCATCTCTTGTCAATAGAACCCAAGATGTCGATAAACTTTCACTATAGATGAAAACAAGATACAAGAGCTCATCTATGACAACAACAACCACTATAGAAAAGCATCCATCATCAAATGATGAATCCACTAAAGCATAATATTGAGCTACACATTGAATCATGACAATCAACTCTTAAATGAAGATCACTTGTGGCCCCAACACAATCAAAGAACTCAACAACAAGAGCTCCCAAAGGATATAGGACAACCACAATTTTCAAACCAAGAAGCTACATGTAATATCCCCAATGGATATTTTCCCCAAAATTTAACACAAAAATTTAACAGATAATTTCGCATGCAAATGGTTTCCAATTTATCCAGCAAAATACAAATACCTAGTTGAAATGAAGTTTCAACAAACAATATTGCATTTAATTCTTCAGTAGAACAATAACAAAAATCCAATCGTAGTTACAGAAAATTACAGCCAGATTGGATACCAGAAATATGAACCTGAAACACTATGTGAAACATCTGCACGATGTCTCCAACTGACAATGGGTTTCCGTCCATTGCCTTCAAGCTCGAGGGTTTCCGTCCTCAAACCTACTAAAAGTTGAAGCTTCCTAGAACTCTCCAAGAGAGGAAAATAATCAAAATATAATCCAAGCATACTCCAAATGAGCTCTCTTTGTTCTCTTAAGGAGCAGCCCCTGTGACCCTTTGTTTACCAATTTCTGTCTTTTCGTCTTCTTTCTCTTTTGTCCCTTTCCAAACCTCATTTAATATTACAGTGACTTTTATCAACTTGCATTATGCTCCTATAAAGTCATTTTTTAATATTTTGTGAAGTTGGCATTAAAATTTCTAATGTCCCAAAAAGGGGACATTACACTACAACATTACTAAACCATCATTGTCACCAGATCCCACTAAAGTGCATAAATAAGTTATCCATGACATCATGATAACAATCTCCTAACTAAAGATCAACCAAAGGCCCTCACACAATCAAAGAACTCAATTGCAACACCAAGAGCTCACAAAAAGAAAACTAAAACCAATTATCCTCAAACAAGAAGATACACCACAAATAATCAAGATTTAAAAAAAACCACCAAAAATGCGCTTGCATAAACAGTCGTGTCTTGTCAAATTTCCAAAGGTACAAGTAACCTCCATGACATCATGATCACCACCAAATGTACTAGAATCAAACTCCCACCATGTCACACATGTCTACATCACATAATCAACAAGCTCTGATAAGAGCATCTCTCAACCTCACAATGACAATAAAACAAATGAAACATGTGACTAAACCTAAGTTGTCGATCCTGGTTCTAATTCAGATTCAGGTTCGGATTCTGATTCTTGGATTGGCAAAAAACAATTTGGCCAAGTTTCAGTACCACGATATATATATAGATATTTTCAATATTTATGTGTGTGTGTGCGTGTATGTATGTATGTTCATAGATTCATAAACGTAACATGTCCAATGTTCATTCATCATTGATTCAAAGTAATAATGGATGACAATGGGGAAAACACACAATAGAGATTCTCATCTAGAGAAAAATTAAATGGGTGAATAACTCCAAGTTGGGTATTCTACCCATATCTCATTCGCTAATCAGTGGCATACCTGGAAATTTGCCATATTGGTCTTAATGGAGTTGTACATTAACCCTACAACCTCCTCGGTCTCACCTTGCTTTTGTATGTCATAACAACCCTAAACATTTTCTTCCTTCTTTGGAAACCACATAAGAGTGTCTACTGAGAAAACCGAGTTGTGCCAAAGCCTCCTTGATTGCCTTAAATCCTTTTGTGGCCTCTTAGCAAGGGAAGGTAAGTGGTTCCTTGGCATACCAAGTGTTTCCCATCAGTAATCACTCGATTGTCTGCTAAAATCCTGTGTGGGCAAGCCAAATGACGTCTCAGTCATCACAACCACTGGCAATACACGGACAGTTCCCCTCCATAGGAACAAACCATTGCATCTTCTAGGCAAAGAAATAGGCTTCCAACAATGCACAAATCAGCTAACACCGTAACTGACACAGTCAAGATTGAGAGAATAAATGTGACCAAAAAAATGTCAGTCGTCAACTGCTTTTTAAGATGTTAAACTGTCACTTCTCATAATCATCTGCCTTAACAACTTCCATGTGTTGCTTTTTGCCTCACATGTCATTATGATCTTTTGGAGCACTTCCAAGAGGCCTATAAAGCCGTTTTCCACTCACGTTTGCTATCCATCCTTTTTGGCACTCACAGCATTGCTCCAATAATGATTCCAACAACAAAAAAAATTGTTGAAACGACCTGCACATAATCAGTAACAACTCCTTAAGAAGCCTCGTGCCATTTAGAGTGCAAGCATAACACCTGCAGCATGTTTCTGGAAAAAACAAAATGGCATGTGGGGCCCATTTTTGGACACCCACAACCTTGGATTCCCAAGGATTCCGCCCAGATTCTTGCCAGAATCTGGGAGGAATCCGGGCAAAATTAGGATCAGGATCCGAGGCTAAACTGAAGTATCTAGTAACTTAAAACTAAACCAAAACATGAACCAGAATCTGCATCAACACTAAAACATTAATGGGTATAGACAACCCACATCAAAATCATATCTGCAACTTGTAAGTATAGACATCCTACAACACTTCATAACTTATGGATCTCACAATGCAACATACAAATTCAAAAATATACTAGTAACTATGTTAAATGAAGATAATTAAAGATATACATATAAATTACTAATGACTCAAACGCAATATCACCATAGATTAGATTTGCCATAAACTCACAAAAATACCAGTCACGGAAACCATAAATAACTCAAACAAAAAAACAACAAATAAATCATACCAAAACATATCCAAACTTGATCCTTGTGTAGTGCTCTAAACAAGCTTTCATTGCATCATAAGAAGTCCAAACTTTGACTTTGTATGCACAAGATATGACCTCCTAAAGTTTTGAATGAACATTCAACTTCCAACAAGCATTTCTCTATCAAAACAACCTAATCTGAAAAACCCAATAATACCACAATGTAGTGCTCAAAAATACCTTCCCAACAATTATCAAAAGTCAAAAATATGACATTTCAGGGGAAAGTTATGCCCATTTGAAAAAAAAAGAATCCATTTGGCTATATGGGAGGCAAAATGAGACCATCAATTGGACTACTAGTGGCTGCAAACTGGCAAAATGCCAAAAACAAATTGTGGTTTAATTTATTTCACCAGTGGATTTCAAACGGTTTTAAACTTTGTTTAACCTCGACAAACTTGAAATTTTATAAACTATAGTTCAATGAAAAAATTACACCTTGCGGGGAGCTAGCTTATGCCCTCACAAGATTGAGCACAAGGTCAAGCACTTAGCATTGTCGGCACCAACACACCAAACGACTATTGACAGAGATTTATTAGCGATATTGTTAGTACCACCTAACAACAGCAAGGGTAAAAGGGTGGAGAGCACAAAACCCCAACCCCAAAATTAATTTTTTTTTATTTTATTTGATAAGTTTAGTGTAGGAATATTTTTTTGGTAATTTTTTCTTGTCTACTCTATAAATAACCAGAGCGGCCAATTGATTTTTTTTTCAAATGACCAAAATAGGTCAAATTTTATGTCAATCTTAGTCTCTCAAGCCTCTGGATCCAATGGTGTCGTATGATTTGTCCCAAGGGGTCATCTGTGAAACTTCTACAGAACCCTCATAATGACCACCCAAAATAACCCCTTCTCAACTTAGATTCTTAACCCAAGATTTAAAAATAATGATCACAGATCTACAACCACAAAACCCAAATTTGCAAAACACAACCTGCACAAAAACCCCATTCCTTGAAATGTCTTTATTTTTCCTCGTGAAACCTTGGATTCAACTATGCACTAGATCTACCACAACCATGGCTTTGATACCAAACTAAAGGAAATTTACAGCCATATATGACAATTTCTACATAACCCAAATAAGGAAAATCATGCAAACAAGTACATGCAAAAGAATAAACAACGTACCATCAAAGAAATCATAAAAATATACCCTGGAAAAACCCCCATATATGAAAAAACCCAATGTCCAAAAGCATGTACCACTCATGTATTATCCAACAATAGAATCATTACAATACATCTTCAAAGTCTCCATGAACACTTCTAAAACATCAAGCTCACCACACACACTCCATGTGAACAAGCATGTAACCATACATCCCATGCCATGCTTCAAACCCTCAAATGTGCAACCTACAAGAGATGCTCTCACAAGGCAACCCCAAATTAGCCAACTTTAGAAAACTACATGTGCTTACTTTTATAGACATAAACTTGCAGTAAAGCACCAAGTGGTATTACATAAACCATGTACTAATATCATGAGTTTACAAAACCTTTTCCCCTCATTTACTTTTTGGCACTAAGTTTTTCAAATATGGAATATTTTTCCAATTTAGAAACCCACATTAAATATTTATCTCAATATTACATACAACACATAAAATGGCCCCATGAATGTTAAACCCATGTGATGAACGCATTAATAGATCCCCTAGGTGCACCACAAATAATATTAAATTACATTATAACATTATGCAAGGTGTGCCACACAAGATTTTCCTAACATACATAAGCAAGCAATCAAATATGCCCATGCCCCTCCCCAAACATGCGCAGTGTTGTACCTGATACAGATATAGGTATAATACGGCTCAGTTATGCATCGGTGATGCATACCCACACAAACCCCAAGAACACTAATTTTCCAGCCATGTAAAAATAAAGAAAATTATAATCTTTAAACATGTTGGTGTACAGTTAAGTTTACTTAGGCTGCCGACATTTTGCATTTACTAATTAGTTACTAGTATATTGTTAGTGCATTTTTTCGGTTTTTTGGTTGAGGTAGTTGGTGACAGTTGTTCTTGTACCTCCCTCTGCATGTTGTTTATATTCAGGCACCTGTACAATATGTATCATCACTTGTCATATTGTTACTACTGGTGAAATATAAAGTTTGTGTTGATTCTCTATGTTGAGAAGGTTGATTTGGTCCATTGATTGTGTTTTTGGGTATTCTAACATGGTATCAAAGTACTCTTTCAAGCATACCCCTTCCCACTGAGAGTTTTCTCCAGATGTGTTGAAAATTGTGATCCCATTCTTCACAAATCAACAAGCATCGCGGTTACATTGTTTGGAGATCATGTTGTGACTGCAAGTTGTAATTTGCTAACTACATGGACTTGTATTTGTTGAACCTGCACAACGTTTTTTTCTTGGTTGGGCATTGGATGGCTTCATATGCCTGTGTGGGTTGTTTAATGGTGGAACATCCAACTATGGCGGCACTCCTTTGACAACGGCTTTGTTTGTTTTTTTGAACAAAAGTGTTTTGGGATGCTTCTTTCTGCCAACGCTATCAAAAGTTTGAATCTATGTTTGTGCTGATTGGTGTTTGGAAGATTGGTGTTGCTCGTGGTTTTTGTCTTCAAACCAGCACAAAGTTTTTCGTTTCTCATCAAACTCACATTCATTTCCTCTCTTTGTTGTGATTGGGCGATTAAGTTAAATTCCCTTCTCAGTCGAAAGCTTTCCAGGTTAGGGTTTCTCTGTTTGTTATGACTGGCCATGAGCCCAAGAGTCGCATTATGGTGTTTCAATTTGGGATTTTTAATCCCACATGCATTACTCATTCTGTTTTTTGAGCTTGATATACCCATGCATATTAGAAAGTAATGTAAGTGCTTTGGAAGGCTCATTCTCTCCCGCGCTTTCTATTGATGTGTTGTTGTGACTTGGAAGTAGTGTTGAATTGGGTTGTTGCTTGTCGTGTTGTTGGTAACTTGGATTTGGTCCTTATTAACAGTGAATTTGTTGAAGAGGCTCTTTGTGTTCCCTTGCTGATGTGGCGTGGATACCTGCCACCGATCTCGACATTCGAGATTCACATGGGCCCATAGAGCCCCATTTTTACTCGCTGATTTGGTGGTCGTATGGTGTGATCGAGACCTCCAGCAAACTCTGGAAGAGCCTAGTATAAGCATTTTTTCAAAGTTGCATAACTGTTGCAAACAGAGTCAATTTTTGGCAAACAAGATATTGTCGAAAACATGATTCAATGAACTACACTTTGGTAGAGGTATATTTGAATATTTTGCAATTTTATGCTAGTTTCAATAGCTTGAAGTTGAAAGTTGTTATTGTTCTTCTTTTGGAAAAATTGGTAGTTGGGAATTATAAATTTGTTTTGTGTCCATTCTAGGGGTATATCTTGCATATTTGTCTTTTGTGTGTCCTTGTTCAACATGTCAAACGCCAAGATTAAATTGCTCACTCCACGCGACTATCATACGTGGAAGCTTAAAATGTCAATTGTTGCAATCTCGGGGTTTTTGGCAAATGTTGAAAGCCAATCAACCCAAGTTCGCTAAGGAAATTGACAAGTTTGTTTAGAGAAACAAATTATATGAGGCAAAAGATCTCATTGGTCTTCATGTGTCTTATAACTTGTTTCATATTGTTGAGTGTGATTCACAAAAAAAGGTTTGGGATAAGCTTGAAGGATTGTATGGTAAGGTCAATCAATTCATAATCTTGCAGCTTGAAGTTGATCTCACCTCTCTCTCTCCCTCTCTAGATGCATTTCCCAGTATTCAAGATTTCCTTGCATAATTCAAGTCAATTTTGTCACAATTGAAAGGATTCGGTCATGACAAAGAGGATAAAGCATTTATTTTCCTAATCCTATCCAAGTTGAAAGGCCCTTTTCAAGTGTTTGCCTCCACCTTCTATTCTACAATGGATGTTATGGGAGAAGACCATAAAATGCCTTCTTTTGAGGATTTTTGTGATTGTCTAACAAGGGAGCAAGCTAATTTGATTGAGATGGATACTCTTCCTTAGTTCATGTTTTGATGGTTCAATCTTCCAAAAGGAAGGGTGAGAATAACAAGAATCCCAAGACAAATTCATCTGCAGGTGGTGAGCCTCCCTCCAAGCCTAAGGCAAAGAATGATCAAAAGGCTAATCCTCCTCCCCATCCTAATCCAGGAGAGTCATCTTCTAAGTCTAAGAGTAAAAAGGAGAATTGTTCATTTTGTGGCAAATCCAGGCATAATGATGCGCATTGTTTTGTGAGACTAGCAGCATTGGAGGAAGTTATTTGGAAGCATAATATTTCCATGCCTAAGTCTTCTTCCTTGGGAAAAGGGCAAGCTCTTTGAGCTAGGGCTTTGTCCTCTACCATTCATAGTTGGATTCTTTATTCAGGTACTTTGCGCCCCGTGACTCATGTTGAGGATCTTCTTGATTCTATTTCATCCAATAGCACTTCTCATATTGTTGTTGGAAACTCTGCACAGATTCCAATTCTAGGAACATGCTCAATTCAAATGCAGGATGGTTGCATTAATGATGTTCTCCTTGTTCCTCACATTTCTCAAAATCTGCTTTCCATTTATCAAATTTTTCATCATGGCAATGGATGACTTGTTGAGTTCTCTCCTAGTGATGTCTCTATTCAAGAGTTGCAAGATCCTGAGAATGTAGTTGCTACAGGCACAGTTGATCATTCGGCGGCTCGATTGTACAGGTTTGATGGATTTGAGACTTCATCAGGCTCATCCTTTATTGCTCATGCAGATCCTGTGAGCAAGCTTTGGCACAAGCGGTTTGAACACCTAAATTATAGATATCTCTAGTAGATGAGCACACAAAATTTGGTAATTGGTCTCCCTAAGATCTCTTGTTCAGATGGTATTTGTCAAGGGTGTGTTCTTGGCAAACATCATAGGGATCCCTTTCCTAAGGGTATGGCTACACGTGTTTCAACACCTCTTGAGTTGGTACATAGTGACCTCGTGTCGTTTCCAACTCCTTCGTTTTCAAGGGCCAAGTATGTACTCACCTTTATTGATGACTTCTCCAAGCACACATGGCTGTACTTTTTGAAGTAAAAGGATGAGGTTCTTTGTTTTTTCATAACCTTCTTTGCATTTACGGAGAAGTTGTCACCCTTAATTGACTTTCCCAATCTTCATCATGCCTGTTAGACTCTTACCAAGCTAATGAATTGCTATAGTAGACATTTGACAAACCAAAATCAGAAAGTGCTTCATACCTTCCAATGTTGTCATCATAGGAGCCATTAGTTCAATAGACTTCACTAGATTGATCTGAAATTGTAGCCAAAGTTGCTGCTGTGATATTCTCATCATTTTTACCTACAAATCCTTCATTAAAATCATTTTGGAACCTGGTTATGCATACTTTTTGAAATAAGGCATTTTCTTGTACCTTGCACTCTTCTTCCACTTCATGTAATTCTGATTTTTCTTCATACTCTCCCATCACAATTGCTTTTCATTGAAGTTCTGAACCTTGTTGCCTAAAGGCTTGCTTTACATGGTCCATGTTAGCAACAACCTTTTCCTTAATTTTTTGTAGGTGTTCTCTTGCGTGAATGGCTATCAATTTAACTTCCTTGGCATTTTTGAGCCATTCGTCACACATGTTAAGGTTCCTTATTACATCTTGTTTGCATGTTTGTAATGTGATTAATTTCTTTCCTACTTTAGGGTTCCCATTTGTTGCTTGTGCATATGAAGGTGGTTCATTAACTAGCACAGATGCAACATGAGAGTCAACCAATATTGGTTTCTACATGATCTGCTCTAACTTCTCCTTTTCCTTGAACGATGACTCTTCAACTTTATTTTCAACTGATAAATAGGGTTTCAAGTTTCAACAACTCAAGGTGCTCTAACAACTTAGTTAGATTCTTTTGATATCCTTGAAAAGCTTTCAAAAACTCTGTCACGAGTTCCTGATTTGTAATTATCTTTGAAAATAAACCAACAATTTGTTGAAACTAATGTGAATAAGTGCTAGTCACTTATCAGAAGCAATATGAAAATATTGTTTACCTTGTCAAGCCCTCAGGCTAGTAGGATGCACAGCTCTAATACCACTGTAATATCCCCAAATAGGGATAACAGAAAAATAACAATATTCCCAAAATGAGGACACAAATAATCTGAAACTTTATTTCCATATAAATTTTTTACAATAAACCCAGATTTATAAGCAGATTACATGACTGATTTTTCTATTAAAAGAATAAATTTTTGAGTAATACTGACCCTAGAAAAAGTACATGAAATTCCTTTATTTCTGCCCAAAAATTCCAAAAATAAACACAATGGTTTTTCTCTTATATTTCTGAGATATAGATGGTTAAAATATGCAAATTTAGATACAAATGCCTCAAAATTTATTTTCAAACCCTAGTTATCCTTAGAAAAGAGTTCAAACCCTAGTTGACCTTGTGAAGCTTACAATTAAGTAATGCTAGGTCCGATAAACTTGTCATTTTCGTTGTCGATAAACTTGTCCTTTTTATTGTTGTCCTCAATGATGCTCAGAAATACGGAAGCACATTGTTGAAGGCTATCAAAACCTGAACCTGTAGCTCTGAATTTCAACTCCAAATCAGCCTCCAAACAATAATTAATTGACCCACCACTAAACTTTATGCTTTAGCAATAATATAATTAATTTTTAAATCAAATAAATTTATTCTGAAAATTGCATAAGTACCTTTGTTTCAGAATCAAACCCTTAACCCTTGCAAATTCGTCTCTGATGGAGACTTCACAAATCTAGCCCAATTGTGAACTCCATCACGAATCCACCTTTAAAAAGAGTTAGGTTTTCCTCCAACCATTGTTGATCTACTCGGCTTGTCATAAATCATCATACAAATTCATCACATCAAATCCATAAAGCATGCTTACTACAGCCCAGCAAGCCTCCTTATAAAGAACTCCAACCTCTATCTAGAAGATTAAGCCACATTTAATTTTTACAATGCCTCATTAAATATTTGTCACAACTGAGAACTTTATTCAATAACATGACTATTTATTATCTTATTATTTTCACTTTATTTTTTAATTAAATTGATCAATTAAAGTCATCTCTTTTGAAATAATATTAATTTTTGAGCAACTCAATCATTTAATTTAATTAAGTCACTTTATAATTATTTAGGGACATTATATTAGAGATGGTATCTACTTGGTACAATTAATTAGTTATTTTTTAACTTTGTACTGTGTTGGAAACATTACCTAAGCTACTGCATAATTGCTTAAAAAACATCTCAACAATATATAATATAAAAAATATTTTAAAGATGCTTCAATGATCTTTGTGTAGGCTATATTAGCTTCTAAAATAATGTAAACCAATAAAGCATCAAAAAATAAAATTGAAATTCTTATATTTCAAGTGTTGTTCATGAGTTCTAATCCATCAGAAAAAGAGACAAATACCATTGCTGCGAAGAAATAGGCGAGTTTCACCATCATATAGTGTTCCTTTAGCTCTGTTGTAATCAAAAAATGGTTCACAGAGATCTTCTTGTCCCTGGAATTTATGTAATTAATTAATTTACTTTTTTGGGCAATCCACTAAAACATACAGAATGGAGCAAATAAGCACAGATATATTATATTAACTTGCTTGAGCCAAAAAATCACCTTTACACAATAAAAGCAGCTTCCACAAGGCATTATGAAAGCTCCTACAACGTGAGACCCAATGGGAAATCTGCATGGTGCAAAAAAATTGTATATTACAAAAAGGCAAATGCTTATGAGATAAATTTTCTGTGATTGCCTTAAACCAGTCAAGAGGGTGAAAAAATCTGAACACAAAATAAACAAAACTCAAGGTTATACCCAATTAAGGTACTGTCCAAGAGCAATGCCTGTTGTACTCAATGTCAACATTTTTTATTGCAGACTATATTTTCACTTAACAAACTAAGCTATGTGCCAAAATGCTTCTAACAAACCTTTTAAGCGTGACAGAATCGGTATGTGCTCCATGCTCAACTACCTCTCCTGTTATTTCGTGGCCCACAACACAAGGCATTGCAAAAGCCAAGTCTCCCTTCATGACATGAAGATCAGAATGGCACACCCCACAAGCTGTGAGAAAATATGGATCAGAAATTAGAAATGTTTGCTAAAACTAGGTACAGCAGATTATTACTCTCCTTTGACCACTAAATATATTCTGCCAAAGACCATTCAAATTAAAAAAAATACTAATAGTGATTACTGATTTTGTGAAATCTTCACCCTAAAAACACAACATATGTTTAAATTATTCCATAGAATTAGGGATTGTGATTATAATAATACTCAAAACTTCAAATAATATGACTTACATAGTTAAATTTTATTGTTTGAGATTGAAGTATTTAAAAAAGGACATTATCAACTTAGTTCACATGTTGACCTAGACAACTTAGTTCATAATCTCTTGTTGCATTTCTGAATTCAACAAAAAATTCTTGAGAAACCTTTGGTAACTAATTAACAAGATTGAAAAATCTATATTGTTTCATCCAAAGTAATGCTCGATCAAAAATCATCAAGCGCTCTGGTTCAATTGTTGTGCATATATATTCATAATTATCTGTACATATGGGAAGAACCTTATCTTAAAAAACATGAATAGCTATACCCTAGATAACTGTACCATCGCATTTACTAGCAATAACTGTACCATCGCATATACTAGCTCTATTCCTCACAATATGAGCATTTGAAAAGAATGAAAGTTCACTGGACGTATGTGGTATATATATATATATAGAAACAGTCTGAGAGATTCTTCCTTAAACAAAGACTAGGCATTATAATAATTAGAACTAGGTTCCTTGTATCACTCAAGCGGATAATCAAGTTAGTGGCTCCTCATATTCGAGAAATTCTCAATTTAAACAAAGACTAAGCACTGATATAATTAGAACTAGCTTTCTTATACCTCTTAAGCAGATAAGGGGAATACGGAGGAAATGGGAATAGTCGGGAATTCCCAACGTTCCTGGAACCAATCCCAACACTGACCTATTGCCTAGTCAGAGCTTTCCATTCAGCGCACCTAACTGTAAGCCTTGAAGACATATCCAAGCTTCTGACCCCATTAGAAATGTAATGACCCTCACTAGTAGGATCACTAAAACACCCCAAATCTGAACTGTGGCAATTCGTCAAACAGTTGGCATGCACTGAAATGTTCTGCTTGTAATGATGTGTTTCAATGTGTATATTGTTTTGGCATCAATTATGCAATTGAGATAACAATACCAATATAAAATGGAAAGACAATACAAGCCAATATATTACGAACTTCTCAAATCTGATTGCAGAGTAGGACTGATTCAAACTATTACAATGAGCATTGATTCATGACAACAAGATGAAATGCAACTATCAATAGCTGATTATCTATTGACTGCTTATTCTGAGAATGAATGACTGATTCCAACACTAGACACACAATACAAAATCAGTGCCAAATCTGGTCTCTGTTATGATCACTACGAACTGTTTGATTTATAGCAAAGTCTGAATACTATGGACTGCATATATGACTGATACAATGAACATACAAGGCATTCATTTACTCCATTCAAAGTACCATCAAAACCATGCTACTATAATGACAATTGACAATAAAATG
>MU223478.1:1194724-1208585 GCA_018584345.1 Thuja plicata
CTCCATACAATAAACCAATTCATATATATAATAGTCGGTTGGTTGGGGAAACCAACGGACGCACCTCCTCGCTCCTAACTACCCTCCCAACAAACATAATTAAGTCTTAATACAAAATGACTTTATTCCATACCACAGACTGCGGCTGGGGCCATATTTGTTGCGGCTAAAGGCACATTTCAGACTCTCGCGGTCGATGGAGGACCCATGGGTAAGTGCTCTGCTGACACGACCCTTTTCATTATGCCTAATTCTCAAATGGCTAATGAATTAAACAAAGAGGAGTAGACTTAAGGATGTAGCGATTTTTCTTGTTGTTTTGGCTCATTCCAAAATGCCCTCTAGGAATTTTATGAATAATTGGCTCCAATCATTGTGGGTCAAAGAATTAGGGTTTAAGTTTTCATTTTGTAGAATGATACAAAGAGGGTTGTTTATTATCTTCTTCAATGAGGCCCGTAGCAAGAAGGAAGTTCTAAAAAAGGATTTTTGGTCTATAGGAAACGGTTGTTTTAGGGCTATTGGGTGGACCCCTGAAGCAAACAATCAAATCTTGCCCTAGGTGGATTACTGTTAAAAATGTTCCACCTCTCCTCAGAAAATGGATACCCAAAACTTTGGAAGCAGCGGGTAATGTTTTGTGTATGCATCCATTTCACGCCATATGGATGCTCGTCTTTTGATTGTTGTCAAGCCTGGGGTTGATCTCCCACAACAGATAAGCATTGAGCTTGATGAAGAACACTTTGAAAGGGAAATTGAATTTATGGGGGGTTTAAATGCTTGCTTCCTCTACAGGAAAGAGAGACACCTAAGAAAAAATTGCCCTCTTCTGAGGACTAATAAAAATGTTGCTAGTGTTGGGCACCAAGAGGTTAATGCTCCTAAACTGAATCCCAAAGGGACTTACCGTTCTAATGCTAGTAAGTCGACAATCGATGCAAACCTTTCCCCCCACTCTGCTAAGACTTCATCCACAAACCCTAGTTTGAATTCTCTCAATGCTAATGAAGAAGTCTCGCCTCCTCTGTCTAACCCCACCATTGAACCTCCCCCCTCCACCGTTGAGGAGCTTGACAATCTTCAGTCTTCCATAAAGGATGCCTTTCCTGCTCAGGCTACCCCTGTTATCCCGTCCCTTGCCAATGTTGTAGAGGAGCCACGGGTTCCTAGGGGTCAGAGTAGTCCTGTCAAATGCAGAACACAGAATGCACAACAATTGGTCTTGGATAAAATTAAGAAGATCTCCAATGTCGGGAAAAGAATTGAAGCTCATATTTATCCTGAGAAATTGAAGAAGAAATTTGGCAATAATCACAAAAACTCTGAAGTGTCACCATCTCATAAAACCCTCCCTGTTAAGGATGAGACCACGATTGTGGGTAAAGAGGCCCCAAGCCAAGGCACTAGTTTGGAACTGGGTTCTAAAGACAAGAAGCACAGTTCTCATTCTGTTAATAAGACTATTAGTGTTGATAATCACCCCCCCCCCCCATGCTTCTGAGAATGAGGTTATTCCCTCTTCTTCAACAAGTAGCCAGGGCCAGGTTGATGCCAAGGATGGTTACCTCTCTAACCATAATGGTGGGCTTGTCCTTGACATTGGAAGGGATGAGATGGATGACCATGAAGAGATTAGAGATGCTAATGCCTAGCCGATTGTGCCTTATAGTCCTACAATGATTGAGGATCTCCTGCTTGAGGCTATCAAGGATAGGGAGCCACCGAAATCCAAGAAAAAATCGGGCCCTAAAAGAAAGAAGAGGGCTAGGAGAGATAGCACTTCCTCAACAAGGTCAAGGCATGTATTTCTCCTCAAGAAAAAAAGAGGCAGACCTAGTGGGTCCATTGCTTCCAAGGTAGCTACAAGAGGATCTAGAGGGCAGCTGCCTAAGTGTTATGAGACCTTCCAGGCCCCAATGCATACTAAATCCTAAACGCTGCTTATGGAATTAAATTGCATTTCTTGGAATATCCGAGGGTTGGAATCCCCTGACAAAAAGTATGTTGTTAATAGGTTTCTAAGATCTCATAAGAACGATGATGTTCTTTTGCAAGAACTCAAGGTTGTTCAATTTTCACTTGAAATCAACTTGAAATGTATATGGAGGGATGCGGTATACTTTAAGACTAATCACTATAAGAGTAAAGGGGGTATAAGCCCTGTAACAGAGTGGTCATTTTGAGGATGAATGACAAGGAAGTGGGTATCTGCTCTATGTACGCCTCCAATGATTGTTGGGAGAGAATTGAGCTTTGGAAGTGGATGACTCAGTTGGAAGAGGTGCCTTGGATCCTTGGTGGTGATCTCAACATGATCGAAAGCCCTACAGACAAAGCCGAAGGATCTAAATTTGAATGGAAAGGTGATGAGAGATTTTTTCGGAATAGAATGATTAACAAATTGAGGTTGTTTGATCCTATGGCTGGCAAGAACAATGAGATCAAATGTTCGTGGTATACATGGTGCAATTTTCAACAAGGATCCAAGAGGATCTATAGTAGACTTGACAGATTTTATGCTAAAAAAGATGAGTTTCAATTTTAAAAAGAAGCCAATGAAGGTAGTGTCAGGGTGACTCCCTACACTCTATCAGACCATCATCATGTGCATGCTACCATTGCATCAAGTAATCCCTAGGAGGTGCATAGAGGGAAAAGGGAGGCATTTACCTTGAACACCGGGCTACTCCTAGATGATGATATTCTAGAGGCAGTTGATATCATTAGGTTCCTTAACAGAGAAAACAAGACTCTTCACAGTGCTAGGGAAAGATGGAATCAGAATGTTGATAGCTAGAAGGGGCTCTTTCAAACAGTGGGTAGAAAGAAAGCCAAGGATATGAGGAGAGTGGAGACAAACTTGCATAATGTTTTGTACAAAGCTGAAGAAGCCTTGCAAGCAAATCTTGCTAATAAGGAGGCTAATGATGCCCTTTGTCATGCCAAGCATGCCTTGAGAAGAGTACAGAATTTCAGAATTATGGGACTTAAGACAAGGGCCAAGTTAAATTGTCTTGAGCGTGGGGATAAAGGGTCTAAACTCTTCTTTCATATCCTTAAGTGCAAGGAAGCCAATGGAAATATAGAGAGCATATGAGAAACTGATAGGAACATCACTAATCAACTAGAAATCTTAGATGCCTTCAAAAACTTCTATAGTAACCTCTTTAAGTTAAAGGACAATGAGAATGAGAAGGAATCTGCCAGAAACAAGATTCGTAGCATCATTCCAAACAAACTAGAAGGCATTGACACTTATAATCTGAGTAAAGAGATTACCATAAAAGATATAAACAAAGCTATTCTTGATCTCAACAATGATAAGGCCCCAGGGCCTGATGGGCTACTAGTGGAGTTTTATGAGAAAATACATATCTTGGATTGGAAATGAGCTACTGGAGGTGTACAATGAAGCTCTTGAGGAGGGATCTCTTGGTGATAAGATTAATACTGGTCTTATTAAATTAATCCCCAAGGATGGAGACAGGTCTCTCATTAAAAAATGGAGCCATAACACTGCTCAATGTGTCTTATAAGATTCTCGCAAAAAATTTGGCGAAAAGGTTGGAAAATGTCCTTCCAAAAGTTAACTCCACCCAAACCGGTTTCGTGAAGGGGAGATATATTTTGGAGAACTTGTTCACCTTTTTGGGAGGCTATGAATTGGGAAAAAGAATCCAAGCAACCTGCCTCCATGTTGTTGATTGACTTTGAGAAAGCATATGGCGACATAGAATGGAACTTCATCCATATGATGCTTGATGGTCTGGGCTTCCCTAAGAAATTTTGTCATGGTCAACACACTTGTGTAGGATGCCAAAGCAATGGTGGAAGTTAATGGAGTTAGATCTGGAACATTCAGTTTGACTAGATCCATCAGGCAGGGCTACCCCCTTGCACCTGCCATCTTTGTGCTAGTTGTTGATGCCATGTACTATCTTTTGAGAGACAATCAGCTTTCCCCAAAAGTGAAAGGCATCACTCTTCCCAACCATGAAGACCTATCTAATATTCAATTTGTTGATGATACAGCTATATTGATTACTCTGGAAGAGTCAAATGTTGAGGCCTTGATGAGTAAGATGGACCTCTTTTGTGCTGCCTCATGGAGCAAAATATCTCTATCTAATTTTGTAATGCTTGGATGGAATGTGAATGCTCCTGACTGCTGCAATAAGTATCCAATTTTGTGGGGAGGGCCTGACCATCAGGTAAGGTACTTGGGGACCCCGTTCGCCGTCAACCCCAACGTCAAGGAAATGTGGATATGGATACAAGAGAAAATAAATAAAAAATTGAAGAGGTGGAACAAACAGTACCTATCTATAACAGGTAGAGTACAACTCTGTCAAAAAATTCTATCCTCCTACAGTATATATTTTTCATCAGCATGGCTATTTTGTCAACATCAGTTCAATCGTATCCAAAAGCATATAAGAGACTTTTTATGGTCAGATCGAAAAGGCACTAGGAAAAGGATTTTGTAAAATGGGCCTGGTGCACTGTGAGTAAATGCAAAGGGGGCATGGGTTTGAAGGATCTCGGACTACAAGGAATCTCCCTAGAAGCCAAGTGGATTTTCAAGGCCTTACAAGGAGATGAGCCTTGGAAAGTTTTGATTAGATACAATATCTCTAAGGTTGTCCCCAAACAAAGCCCCTCTTGGGTTGGACTCCCTTCAGGTGACATTATTGTTGGGCAGTTTTCTATCAGACCCTTTGGATCAATTGTCTTTAAATCCATATGGAAAGCATGGGATGTTGTAAAGAAGCACATTTCCCAAAATGGTATTATAGATCAAGGGCAGAGAGTATGTGGTGAAAGGTCCATATGGTGGAACCTCAAGCATAAACTCTTGCAAGGGTGCTCGGCTAGATATTGAGCTAATAAAGGAATCAAGATCTTCAATGATATTATTAAAGGGGGGCAACCAATTTCCTGGAATGAGATTTGTTCTGAGTTTGACATCCCTTCTACCCATTGGAGAACCTCCTCTATCCTGAGAGAGGCTTGTACTTCATTGTCTCTTCCCCTGCCCTGTGACACTAATGCTGATAGGTTCACCCGCTTTTCCTAGCTTAATGGATCTCCCCTTCCATTGGTTAAAGCTAAGACCGTTTACTCTCTCCTTGCAGATAACCTTGACATCATAGCCCATCTTTCCTCCTGTTGGAATGTTGTTTTGGACCCCTCCTCTTGGCATACCATTCTCAGCAGCATTTGGAGCAGACCTATTGAGCCTGAAAAGAGATGTTTTATATGGAGCTTGTTCTTGTTTAAACTAACTATACACAAATATGATGGGGACCTTAATATTTGCTCTCTATGCAGGCTCCCAGAAATTGTCAATCACATCTTCTTTGATTGTTTATTTGCCAAGGAAGTATGGAATATGTTTGGGCTTTCTATTGGTTTTAATATCAGTTCTTGGGAGGTTATTGTGGGACAAATCCTTAACCTTAAGAAAGATTATAATTTCTTTTTGTCTATCCTCTCTAGTGAAATTCTTTGGTCACTTTGGAAATCTAGGAATAATGATTTCTTTAATGGTTGTGTTAGAGTACTTACTAAGTCTCTCAGGAGACTCATAGTTTATGATATTGATTGGCAAGTTTTTGTTACAATGAGGCTCTCCAAAGACAAGTTTGAAAGGTTACTGAAAGATGGAACTGTGAGAGTGTTTACATGGGAGATTTCTCTGAAATTTCCTAGCTAGCAGCTCTTAGGAGAAATATTAAAATTTTCAAGTGTTTATCACTATTTGAATCCAAACTCACAATTTGTAAAATAAAACTCAAGCCTTATGCCTTCCTTATTGAGAATTGAAACAATTACTTTACTAGGGAAGTTCTGATCGAATTTTCCAGACAGTCAATATTACATAATTTAGAAACTCATAAATGAACATGCACAACGCATACCAGATTGCCTTGCTAACAAATTCTGAAATATTGTGTTTCAGAGATTAGTTGCAAATACCAGACGGATGACTATGTTCTCCACTATAGCAGATTGTTCTTATTTTTATGAGACCTGTGATTCTAACTCCAGAAGCTTTTCTCGCCTTGCTATTATAGTTACACGACTTACTGGGCAGATATAATTCGCCAATCACTATCATATACTGGGTTTGCGTCCAGAACAGTAGCAGCTCCAAGGGTTTTGTCCTGCAACTTCCTGGAATTCATAGAGAAATCCATAAACTCTGAGGACAGAAAAAAAACATAATAAAAACATCCCCCTTTCCCTTCCTGCGACCACCTTTTATTCTCAGTTGAGCGCCTTCAAAAAGCACCTTCTTTCCGTCTTGAATGGCCAACGATGGGAAAGTTTCTAACTTCAATACTTATCGCTTTGTCATGAAAGTCGCTGACCTGGCTGTGGGGAACGCTTGGCAAAAGAGGTCAATGCAACTCAAAATGCCCCCACTTCCTCATGACTAAAATATAGGAACTTAAGTCATAATGAATAATTAAATGTGTTATAAATAACATAAAGCTTTAGCCAATTATTTAATTATTCATTCATTCCCTTCATTTACTTAGATTTCTAGCCTCGGAGAATGAAAAAGGCTAGACGCTCCATCATTGTTGGCTATTACTAGGAAGGGGACATTACAGTTCTCCCTTCTCGGGATTGCTAGTCCTCTAGCAATTGTAAATTTGGATGCTGCAAAATCTCTTCGCCTTCCCAAGTAGTATCCTCAATGGGCAACTCCTTCCTTTTTATTAGATACTCTGGGACCATCTTGTTCCTCAACTTTTGTTCTCTCCAAACAGAGATACCCTCGGGCACTAATACCAACTTCCCTTCTTCATCCAAGGGTGGTAGCTCGGGAGATGAAACTGTATGTTGACCCAACGCTTTCTTCAGACAAGAAACATGGAAAACGTTATGGATCCTACTTCCCTCCGAGAGTTCCAATTCATATGCAACCTCACCAATTTTCTTAAGAATTTTGTAGGGCCCATCAAATCGTGGCTTCAATTTTTCTACGCCACTACTCTTCAATGAGGACTGCCTATATGGTTGTAGACACAGGAAAACCAAGTCCCCAACCTAGAATGTTCTTTCAACTCTATGCCTATCTACATACATTTTCAGTGGATTTTGTGCCTAATGGATATTATCTTTCAGTAACTTTAGAATGTCCTGATAAATATGAATTGTCTCCTTTGCATGAGGAACCCTACTATCATCAAATGCCAAGTCTATGAATGATAAAGCGTCATACCCGTACAAGGCTCTGAATGGAGACATGCCAATTGATATATGATAGGCGCTATTGTAGCAATACTCACCTAAATGAAGCCATCTTACCCAAGCACGTTGCTTCCCTAAAACATAGTTCCTCAGGTAACCCTCTATCCACTTGTTTACAATTTATGCTTGCCCATCCTTCTGAGGATGGTAACTAGTGTTGGGAGTCAGTTTTGTACCAGCCAATCTGAACAACTCCTTCCAAAACATACTGATGAACCTGATGTCCCGATCACTCACAATGGTCTTAGGTAGACCATGCAAACTGAAAATCTCTCTGAAAAATAATCCAGCAACTTGTGATGCTGAAGAGTCGGTAGCAATGGCAAAGAAATGAGAATATTTTGTTAATCTATCCACCACTACAAAGATACAATCTTTCCCTTGCACTCGTGGTAGGCCTGTTATAAAATCCATGGATATCCCTTTCCACTTCTGCTCAGGTATTGGAAGTAGTTGTAAAAGGCCTGCAGGAAATGTGTGTTCAGACTTATTTTGCTGGCAAGACAGGTCTCTCTCTAATATACTATAACACATCATCTTTCAATACCTTCCAAGTAAACCTTTCACGAATCTGGCGATAGGTTTTGAAGAAACTTGGGTGTCCTACTAAAGGTGCATTGTGTAATGCCCTCAAAATCTTGGCTTTCAACTTGGAATTTGGTACAAGATAAGTTTTGTCCTTGTAATAAATAATACCATCCATTACTGCATAAATGTCTTCTTGTACTTTGTCATCAATCAAATTAGAAGCAAATGTATCCTTCGCATATTCGGTCAATAGTTGAGACTTCCAGTCGCTTGAAATCTCAGTGAGAGAAGAGTGTTGGTTTCCTAGACAAAGCATCAACAACCACATTTTTCTTACCCTTTACATATTCAACATCAAAGTCGTAAGCCTGAATCTTGCTTACCTACTTTTGTTGCCTCTCATTTAGATCTTTCTGCTCCAAGAAGTACTTGAGATTGTTATGATCTGCCCGGACCACAAATTTGGATCCCACCAAGTATTGTCTGAACTTAGCTAGTGCATGCATAATTGTTATCATCTCCTTGTCATATGTGGAATACAATCTCTCTGGATCTCTAAGTTTTATGCTCTTGAATGCAATAGGATGCTTTTTTCTGCATTAGTACTGCACCAATCCCCTGTCCTGATGCGTCACACTCAACAACAAATGGTTGAGTGAAGTCAGGTAATGCTAAAACTGGGCATGTGCTCATAACTTCCTTGAGTTTTCAAATGTAACTTGTGCCTCACTAGACCACTAAAATGCCGCCTTCTTAGTAAGATCAGTCAAGGGTGACGCCAACTAGGAGAACCCACATACAAATCTCTTGTAGTAGCAACACAACCCCGAGAATCCCCTCAATTCCGATATGTTTTTCGGTGGGGGCCAATCCAAAATTCCTTGAATTTTCTCTTGGTGCACTTTGTTGATGTTTTGTAGCTTTTGGCGGATAAATCCTATGAGACTATTGAATATATATATTCAATAGTCTCATAGGATTTATCCAACAAAAGCTACAAAACATCAACACACTTTTACACCATTCACTCCAATCACATGTCCTAAATAGAGAATCTTTGTCATCCCAATTTCACATTTGAAGGCCTTTGCAAATAATGATTGTGTTTCCATGATACCCAATACTTCATCCAAATGCTGCAAATGTTCATCCCATGTCTTGTTGTATATCAGAATGTCATCAAAAAATACCAGAACAAACTTACGCAATTGCTCACGGAAAGTGTGATTCATATAGGACTGGAATGTTGCTCAGGCGTTTGTGAGTTCAAAGGGCATAACCAAGAACTTGAAATGCCCATAGTGACAACAGAAAGCAATCTTATGTATATCTTCTTCCTATACACTAATCTAGTGATAGCCTGAGCACAAATCAACTTTAGAGAAGAATACAGCCCCGTATAACTCATCCAGAAGCTCATCAATCCTGGGGATGGGGTATCTATTCTTAATGGTTCTTTTGTTCAGTGCTCTTTAGTTTATGCACATGCGTAGTGTTTCATCCTTCTTGACTAGCACAATGGAAGAAGAAAAAGGGTTGGAACTAGGACGTATGTGACCCATTTTCAGCAGCTCTTTAGCTGTTTTTTCAATTTCTTCTTTAAAATGGTGAGGATGCCTGTAAGGTGTTGTGATAACCGACTTTGAGCCCTCTTCCAGCTCAATCACGTGCTCAAACCCACGATCTGGTGGACGACTAGAAGGAATATCTCCAAACACTGCTCCATGCTTATCCAACAGTGTCTGGATATCTATGTGATACTTCAGCTCACTACTAGAAGAAGATTTACTGGATACAAAACATTAAGTTGCCCACTCTACATCATTATGTCTAAATAAAGCTCCCATTCTTCTTGCTGAAACCACTTGCGGCCCACCATCTGCCATAGCCTTAAGCATTGTTTTCTTTCCATTAACCATAAAGTCCAGCCGCATATGCTTGAAGTCCTAAACATAACGTTTAAGTGAGTCTAACCATTGGACTCCCAAAATGGCATCCACATTACTCAACCCCAGCACATAAAAATCACATGTCAGTGTGTGCTCCCCCATCTGTATATTTAGTTGTGGCACAACTTGGTTGCCATTTAATGGAAAACCATCTGCAACAATAACACTGAATCCAGGGAATTCCTCATCCTGTAGTCCCTGTTTGCTTACCAACCCCTCATCAATAAAATTGTGTGTAGCTCCACTGTCCACCAAACATACCGTCCTTTGTCCCTTAGGGACACCTTTCAGCCAGAAAGGACGGCCGCGAGGTACTCCAGATAGCGTGGCAATGTGTGGAGTCTCTCTAATTGTAGTGTCTTCCAACTCAATCTGTTGAGGTTGAACCTCTTGTGCAACATCCTCATCAGTGATGTCCTCCTGTTCATTGTGTTCCTCGTCATCAGAATGGACTTCTATCAAATGTACGTTGCCTTTTCCAAGGCAGCAATGATCAGGTTCCCACAGTTCCTTGCAAGAGAAACATAATTTTCTCCTTCTTAGTTCATTCCGTGTCTCTTGCTCAATTTTGGAAGGTATGTTTCTTTGCTGATTGAAATTCGTGTTCTTATGCTGATTTAAAACTTTCTTATCAGATTTCCAAGGGTTGAAATCTTTCCTTTGTGGTTGGTAGGAAGGTGTGACTTCTAAGTCCATGGCTAACCCAATAGCATCATCTAATGAGCTAGGCCTATGAGTCTTAACCAACCCTTTTAATTTGTCACTTAAACCTTCAACAAAGAGCATTGTAACTCTTTTTGGTGGCAAGTCGAGGACCATTATGGAGATTTTTTGGAATTCATTTATGTAAGACTCCAAAGGTCCTACCTGCTTAAGTTGTGCCAATTCCTTGTAATAGACCTCTATGTTCTTTCAGTCAAAGCGAGTAACCAGCCTCTTGACGAACTCTTCATAAGAATGAATAATGGCATGATCCTAGGAGACACATTCGTGGTGCCACCAATCGTACGCTACTCCCTCCAAGCGCATGGTAGCAAACTGACTCACTTTTTCCTCTTCCATGGGCTTAAGTGCCAAAAAGGTATCCAACTTATGAACCCATGATCTTTTTGATATCTCATTGGTTCCATTAAAAGTTGGTATAGTTATTTTGTTCAAAGCATCCTTATACTCCATAGGTTGTGTGCCCTACCTAGCTGGCCCTCTAGGTCTCCTATCTTGCCTTTCTAAACGGCTTCTAGCCATGTCTTTACGCTGGTTCGTGAACTGATTTAAGTTCATTAGCTGCCTTATATCAGCTGGTAGTTGCATATATTCGTCTCGTGCCATCATAATTTCATTTGTGATTTGTGTCTCCTCTTCCTCTACGTTTGGAACTGCCTTTTCAATGGGCCTTAATAAGAAGATAGGTCTACGAGGTCGATTAGATGTGGTGTCTACTATCCTAACAGTGTTAGAGGTTGTCCTACCATGATGTTCATTTCCAGCATCACTTCTATCCCCATCCTAATTTTGTGCATGTGGAGATTGGACCCTTAGATTTTTGTTTGAGCAAGAAGTTGTTGTTGAGACTACATTAACATTTGCATCGCCTGTTGTTGTTGAGACTACATTAACATTTGCATCACCTATTGTTGTTGTTGTTCTATTTGTGCCATAATATCATGCAAGTCCGATTGACCATTACCCCCATCATTTCTCTGTTCTACCATGTTTCCTTGATCAAACCAAGGATTCTCTTCTTCAGATGCTTCTGCCTGTTGATCAGCTCTACTTCTAGAGAAATATCTATACAATCTTGTTCCTCTTGAGTGCATGGGACCACTTTACTTTGAAATGCAAGTGATTAGAAGTAACATGCAAACACATAACCCAACATGCAACTGAAAAAGCTATCATGCAATTGAAAAATATTTGTCAAGCACTGATAAACCCCATAGGCTGGCAAGATTTAGGCTGGCAAGATTTGTGGCTCTGATACCACAGAAATATCCTAGCTAGCAGCTCTTAGGAGAAATATAAAAATTTTCAAGTGTATCAATATTTGGATCCAAACTCACAATTTGTAAAATAAAACCCAAGCCTTATGCCTTCCTTATTGAGAATTGAAACAATTACTTTACTAGGGAAGTTGTGATCGAATTCACCAAACAGTCAATATTACATAATTTAGAAATTCATAATGAACGTGCACAACGGATACCAGATTGCCTTGCTAACAAATTCTGAAATATTGTATTTCAGAGATTAGTTGCAGATACCAGACGGCTGACTGTGCTCTCCACTATCGCAGACATTGCTTCTTTTTATGAGGCCTGCGATTCTAACTCCAAAAGCTTTTCTTGTCTTGCTATTATAGTTTCACGGCTTACTGCACAGATATAATTCGCCAATCGCTGTCCTATACTGGGGTTGCGTCCAGAACAGTAGCAGCTGCAAGGATTTCATCCTGCAACTTCCTGGAATTCATAGAGAAATCCATAAACTCTAAGGATAGATAAAACCATAATAAAAACATCCCCCTTTCCCTTCCTGCGACCATCTTTTATTCCCAGTTGAGCACCTTCAAAAGGCAGCTTTCTTTCCATCTAGAGTGGCCAACACTGGGAAAGTTTCTAACTCCAATACTTATCGCCTTGTCATGAAAGCCGCTGACCTAGTTGTGGGGAACACTTGGCAAAAGAGGTCGATGCAACTCAAACTTGCCCCACTTCCTCATGACTAAAAACTAGGAACTTAAGTCATAATGAATAATTAAATGTATTATAAATAACATAAGCTTTTAGCCAAATATTTAACTATTCATTCATTCCCTTCATTTACTTAGATTTCTAGCCTTAGAGAAATGTAAAAGGCTAGACGCTCCATTGTTGTTGGCTATTACTCAGAAGGGGACATTACATTCTCATGGGCATACTTGATCAAGGCGGTCAGAGGACAGAACTCCCTTTAAGACTGGCTTAGAAAACATTATGGTAGATATGGAAGAGCGGAAGAGGAGGCCAAGAGCACAAGGTTTTGAGCAGGTAAGTCCAACTGCAGTAGTGTCATTTAATGTAGAAGTTGAGACAGTAATTCCCCTTGCAATGGTTGTACCAGGTGGTGTAGCAAGTTGAAATATCCCAAGTAGATATTTACCCTGCTGCTGCTATAAATTTTTATTTATATAATTATGTTCTCCTGTAAGTGTTTTGATTATCTTGCAGAATTAGACAAGAGTTGCAGAAAGAGTGATTTTATTTGATATTTCCAGAATAACGTAGTACAAGAAAAGACAGTAATAACAGCAAATAGATAGTAATAACAATAACTTGGTACAGGCATGTGAAATTCTGGAAATATTTCTAATTGTACCAATAAGTTTGATATCGAAACTAATGAAGTTTGGTACCTTAATACAACCAGTGTCTGAATATAGAAGCTGCTAGCTACTGCAATTTTCCCTAATTCTGCCCACAGAATCCAACGCCCAGCTGGCATAGATTGCTAGATGACTCTACTCACAATAGCCAATGCCCAAAATGACACAATCTGCTGAATGATGCAAGGGCGACCTCCAATCTCTCACGCGAATGACATGAACTGTTGTAGCAACACTAATGCTGCAAAAACCACCTCCAATCTCTAATGCCAAGGATATGAGTTGCTGTAGCAGCAAATCGACTTGAAGGATATATTTAGCTCTACCTTCCAGCCTTACTTCTACGTCCTGTCATGCTCAGTCAAGAAGAACTACTCCACCAATGTTGAATTCCTTGTGTAAGAATCTGTAAATCCGATCCAGTTGAGGGCTACGTCCCAACTCAATCAACTCTCAGCCTAGGGTTTGACGTCCTAGTGAGGGAATGCTCAATCCAGAGCCAAATGCCAAATTATGTTTTCAAAATGTTCATAAGATGTAAAAGATGTCCAAAAGAATGACCCAACTTCTCCTTTTATCTCCCTCTCAAAGCCAATCGAACCCTAAAGGAAGAATATGCCTTTTTTCCCTTTATTATAAAATGGCATCTTTTAATTAAAGGCTTTAATGTATAGGAAAAACACCCCTTTGCCCAATTAACATAACTCAAAGTGCCAGAAGGTCTCTGGAAGATGAAAATGATTTAGATTAAGTCAAG
>MU223478.1:1209181-1223715 GCA_018584345.1 Thuja plicata
ATCCCCTAAAATCTAGGAACTGCTCCAAACTGGCTCCAAACTGCTTGTAAAGCCAAAATCCGGTCACTATATGCACTGAATGAGTCCCTATCCATCTCCGCTAGCCTACGAGACTCCAATGATAGGCCAACTCCTCCGTCTCTAATGTCCACTCTAGAAAGGGGACATGACACAAGTCCTAACCCAGTAACAGCAGAGATTGCAGTGTTCAAATGGTCGGATGGACCATTACCTTGGGCTGCTTGGGCTACATGGTTCAATGAAATCAGGGGCAACCTCCCTTGAGGGATATGATCTTCTAGCATGTGCTAGTGATGTTTATGTTGTTTTTTTTGTATCATGAACTGTTGTGTAACGGAGGATATACTGTATATGATGTATACATGTGGGCAATAGGGGTACTATTACTAGATGTTGTAGATACTGAGTTTCCTTTTGTTATATGCACTGATGGTAGTATTTGTTCAATTATAGGCAGCGGGGGGGGGCATTTTTTGCTAGTAATCTGAAGATCGTGGATTTGAAATGTATTTTGTAATAAGTTCCTCTTATATTTAATCGGGAAAAAAAATTATTAAATTATTTTTAAATATTTATTTACAAATTTGCACAATGATGTAGCTGATTTTTTTTATTTTCATTTCGCTTTTGTATATCCTTTGTTGGTTCTTGAAAAGGGTTTACACTACAAAATAGCAACCAAGTTGATCCTTCAATTACCTATGGAGAAGCCAACTCCAATCTTCAATAATCTCTGGGACTTGGACCAACTGACAAGGATATCTCAAACCCTTCTGCACTTTGGGCTTTGCAAAACCCGGGAAAGTTATCCCTTAATGTATTTACAATCTTTATATCATAATTGTAAATAACATTAAAACAAAACAGACAATCTCATATAAGGGCTCAACAGAGAGGGAGAATGCTATGGAATGGCTAATTCCCAGTGATCCTCAACCAATTGGAGCATGAGATGACAACAACATACAATAACATTAACAATTTTATAGCAAGTTGCAGGTAAAAATGAACACAATACTGACAGTAAAACAATTACCAGCTATGATCAGTGCCTTATTCCATTAGGGATTAAAATTCATGAGACATAAATTGAAATATGATAGACTTTGAATATAGCATAAGATCTAGGATAATATTGCCTTGCAATACATCCCATCAACAATCTCAATCCAAACTACTTATCAGAATCCCTGCACAAGCCCTACCAATCTGTAATTCTATTCAAGCATTTAATTGACCCCTTAGATCAAAGCATGAACAAGAAGTTACATACACCACAACAGTGCAATGAATAAGAAAAACCCCTTGATTCATTTCATTAAAAACATAATAGAACTTATACACCGGAGAAATGGACCTGAGATATGTTTCTATTTAGCTCTAATGCTATTTCTGTCATAAGACAAAATACAATTTCATTCATTCCAAACCCTACCCAAAACTTGACACTGAACTTTCATTTACATGCTCTGTAATCAGATTTACACATTCTCACTTTCACCTAGACTTGCTACCGGAACCATCAAGAATTTGGAACCTCTTTTACAACCTTGGAATTCCAATATATATTGGAATGCAACAAGCTTCAGGTCGTTACCTAAATCTGATCTTAACAAACTTTGTTATATAGAACTACACCCCAACAAAGTTTGTTACTCCCTAACCAATTTGCTACTTCCTAACCATCTTAGGTGCATGACTGTTAGCCCATTGTAGAAGTCAGAGTCTCTCCCAACAAAACTAACATGTTCTGGAGCCGTGCCAGTATCGCCTTTTTACTGGTATTGATACAAAGAGGGCCAGGATGCAAGATTCTCAAAATCCCCTTCTGCAGATTCTGAAGGATTCGGAAACCTGTTCATACTAGAACACACATGATTTTGAGGTCTCATCATCCTCTTCTTCATCCTGTCTCTCTTTGCAATGCCACCACCGGGATGTATAAGAGCATTAACCTTGTAGATTTAGAGTTTTCCACTCCTTTCAAATTTGAATATCCCTATGGCTATGGTCCTCCATTTGAATATCCATCTAGCTATTTATGTATTCGGCCCCTTTACTTCATCCCAATATCTTCCTGCAAGTGTATCCAAAAATCCTCTACGTTCTACAACATCCATTTTTGCTAATCATCTGGCTAATTGACTCTATTGAGAGGTGTTACTTATAACCTTCAATTTCTGTATACACTTCTTGGGATTGCACATGAATGTATTCATTGAGTGTCAGGTAAGTTGTTGGCGTATGGCAGTAACCTTGCAGATTTTCCCTCAACAATCTCAAAATTCATTATCACTTCTCTGTAAGCATAAAGGTTTCTTGAATTTGTCAGTTGTAAGTGATTTTTAGACTTTTGTGCATGTCATGTCAAATGACTATTCATGGATGCCCTTTCACATTTCTATTCACATCCTTGCAAACCTATTCGGTGATGAGCTTTGAATCCTGTGAAGTCGCAACAGCTTGCAGATGTACACCTCTAGTGCTTGATCCTTATCCCACAGCCTCTATGCTTCATACAATCAAATTGCCTTTTACTGTATAAAAGGTTGAAACAATGTGTCATATCCTTATGTAGCAAGTTTGAAATCTGACCATCGATCCTTTCAACGCTAGCGTATCGAACGATTTTCTTTAGTCAATCTAACATTGACTTCTGACTTAGCAAATGGGGCCATCAACGACCAATAAAAATTACCCAAGTCACCACCTCATCATCTGGCCCTACCTTTCACTAGCACTGGCCGACCAAGGACACGTGTCAAGATCTTATGATGCTGCAGTCCTTAAGTTCCTTGCATCTTCGATCGCGGGATCACGGCTGCCAGCAAATCTGCTGAAACTTACCCTACCGTTGTGTAAGCCATTTAACCCTTGTCATTAACCATCGAGCACCTTTTCCTGCAGTTTAAAAGATCTTCATCCATTTTGAGCACATGCAAAAAAATGGGACATTAAGTTGATTGCCAGTTAACTCCAATCCAATCAGCATGAAATATTTTAATCCTTCTAATGTTTCCTTCGGCCAATCAACATATGACAGATGTCAATCTACCGTGATGCCACTATAAATAAAATATTGAGAATATGTACATTGCGGCATTGCGGGGACCAATGAAAATATGACACGTAGCAGACCATCGGTAAGGTAAAGGGGACCTGCCAAGCACGAAGACCATACCCTTAACTTGCTTAATTATAAAACACGACCACGAGCACATTTAATTTAGGAAAATAAAACAAAGGGAGATAAAATAAAAACCAATCTATCATAAAAAAATATTAGGATAACAACGATGGCACCTCTTCACGACATAACAACACATTGTCTTATGAACCAAAAAGTAACGACAAATTAGAACAAACCTAGGGTTTAGCTTGAAAGACTTTGCAACTGGATAAAACCCTAAACCAAGATAGAGAACATAAACAGCATGATATGACAAAAATCCACAAAGGCAATCAAATTTTGAAGCACTACCATCCTCTACTTTCACACCTCGTGCTATCTAAAGTTCTAAAAAACAAGAGCAAAATGGAAATTTGAATTCCTTTTTTAATTTTACTTTTGATTTTTTTAAGTGTGAATGTTAAACTTTTTATTTTAAAATGTAAATGTTAAATTTTTTAATTTAAAATTTAATAATTATTACTAATAATTAAATGAGGATCTTATCTTTTAAGTATTCTTTATTTCTATGCTTCCTACAACTTAAAGTAAATAAAACAAAAGTAAGATCCTTGTTTGAAAAAAGGTTGAAGAAAAAGGATTTCAATTTTTGGGTATCCTCTACTTTTGCACTTTGTGCAATAAGAAAAAGAAAATGAAAATCCTTGTGTCTTGAGCCCTTGCATAATGTATGGTTAAAATTTAAAAAACAAATTCATTTCTTGCAGTGTATGGTTAAAATTTAAATAACAAATTCATTTCTTGTAGTGTCGCTGTGAGTGCTAAGTAACAATGAGGGTTAGGGGGTTGGAAATCCAAGCATTTCTATTTAATTTTAAAATTTGATAACATTTTCGGGGGGATGGGTACAAAGGGGTAAGGCAATTAGTTCCATTAGGAGTCCTCTTTTTAATTACCCTTCCAAACTGTTGAAAACTTTTGTCAAGGGTCCCTCTAAACTAATTCGCTACCAAAATACAAGCAAAGGTTAGCACATCAAGGAGCAGCATCAGGCTATGGAAGCATAGGAGAGGGGTGCTTATTGAAATAATATTGTATTACTTAGCTTATAATGGTCATTTAAGTCTTTTGAGTCGTTTTGTTAGTTTAAAAGCAACTTTCTATTTCCATGAGCCAATTAGTTAGGTTAGTAACTTTCTATTCTATCTTCAGTTCTTGATCGTTTCCGTTATGGAAAGATCTTGTAATCATCCATATAAGGAGTATTCCACTCCTTACTTAAAAAACATCATTTCATTGTATCGGAGCAATAGGTTAGTGTTTCGCGAATTTTCAAAATTTGTGAAGTCAATACTTGGAATTTATTTCCAAAAGCTTTTTAATAATTTTTAATGAAAAATTGTGAGTTATCCTAGAAATTTCTTCAATCGATTTTTTAGAAGATTTTTTTTTTATTGAGCTTTTAAAGGGAAAAAAATCTAAGTTTTTGATTTGAGGGTTTTGTGGAAGAGGGGTTTGGCCCTGTGTTCTTTTTCAGCCCGTGCGACCTCTGCAAGTTCTTTCTTTTGGTGTCATTCACAGAGAATCGTGTGTGTCTAGGATTTTTGGGCGCCGTTATGCAGACTACGCAAGCCTTCTAAGTTCTCTTTTTGCGCACAAAACTCAGTTTTTTTTTCTATTCTACATCCAAGGTTATCTTGCGCAACGTTTTTAAAGAAACTTGCGCTATTTTTTAAGATTGTAATGGAAGACCACTTGAGCTGATTTCTCCATGAAAGTATTCTTCCCCTGGTTCACGTTTTCCTGCTGCAACTTGCACAATTTCTAGGTGTTTAGGGCGAACATAATTTACTTTTCTATTTATTTGTGAAGGTTATTGGCAACATTTGAGTCTTTTTTAGCCTGCGAAACCTTCAATTCATTCGTGCCTAGGGCTTGCCTATAACAAAGGTTTTACGGGTCCCAATTTCCTGCTTGCGATTTAGGGTGTTGGCTTATTTTGAATAACATTTAGGGTTCTGCACAATTTTCCAAAAAATATGGTTTTCTCTTGGGTTCTGCACATTTTTCCAAAAAGATTGTGACGATTTTTCCATACTTTTCCCAAATTGTTTACATGATTTTTTCCTAAAAATCATGGTTTTCTATTTTTTGGCAATTTTTGAGAACAAAAATAGTGAGTTTTTTAAACCATCAAGGGTATTGACGTTTTTTTCCTCAAAATTGTGAATACTTTGTTGTGGGTTTTTACCCTTTTTCCACAAAAATGAAGATTTTTGACATTTTTTCACAAAATTGTGTTACATCAAGGGTTTGACGATTTTTCCACAAAATCGTGGTGCTAGGTTGCAGCTATTTCTTTTGACAATTTTTGGCAAAATCATGGTTTCAAAGTTTTTGGCCAATTTTTTTATCAACAAAAATCAAAGTTTTTTAGAAGTTGGTCTCGATTTCTGTGTCTCTAGATAGCGGAAGGGATGGCTTCTTTACCCAACATCATGTTGCAAGGCACTTAGAGGTTCAACAACAAGAATCACAATACTTGGAAGCATCAAATGCTCACTATTTTTGAGTATCGATGCCTGGATCAGATTGTTTTGGGTAAAATACTTGTCCCACAATAGTAAGAAAAGATCAAGACAAGTTTGATGAGCATAACCAAGAGGTGATTATGCTACTTAAGTTACCTATCACCAATGATATGCTTCTAGAAGTGCTATCAGAGAAGACTACTACAAATATTTGGAGTCACCTAAAAGATCTACACAAAACATCAAATAAAGGCAAAGCTTTCCTCCTTAAGAATATGTTGTTCTCGATTATGATGAATGGCAAGATGTCTTTGCAAGATCATCTCACAAAGATCAAAGACATTTGCAATCAACTAGAGGCCATTGCTCACAAGATGGAAGAAGAGGATATGATGGTTTTCATGCTAAAAATCTTACCACAATCCTATGAGCCCTTCATTCATGCTCTCAACATTAATTCCACTAATGTTGACTTGAAGTTTGATGACTTGTGCAACAAGCTCTTGCAGTAAGCCAAGTGGAAACAACAATTTGGTAGCAACAACGAGATTGTCAATGTGGAACAAGCGATTATTGCCAAGGACAAAGGCAAAGGCAAGTCCACTCATCTGAAAGGACAAAGCAAAGATTCTTCAAAGAATCTAAAACCTGTCACATGTCATTATTGTGGTAAACTTGGTCACGTCCAAAAATTCTATAGAAAGTAGTTAGTTGATCAGAAGTCCAACCAAGGAGGGTCTCAACAGCATGATCACATCACAAAGTGTTCTGAAGAGGAGTCAACCTTCAATGCATCCATGGCCAAATGACCTATAGATTATGTCAAGTCTTTTATAGCGTAGTTAGTAAAATGGCCATTAAGAGAGGGTATTAAAATAATACCGTATTAGTTAGCTTATAATGGTCATCTAAGTCATTTACGTGATTAAGTTAGTTTAGTTAGCAACTTTTTGTCTTTAATTCTCAATCATTTCCGTTATGGAAAGATCTTCTTGTAATCGTCTATATACGGAGTATTCCTCTCCTTGTTAAAATAACAATCAGTTATCATTTCAGTGTTAGCACTTTTCAAGAGCCATGATGTCCACTTTTTTGCAATAGAGCTTAAAGGGGAACTTAGGGTGACAAGTGATTCTCCAAACTCAACAAAAATGAAGTTTAATGATCAAATGAATGATAAGGTAGATGATTTCATTGTCAAATTATTCCTTGCCAATGGCATTCCATTCGATGTTGCTCACTCTCCTTGAGATAAGGAGGTTGTGGCAAAGATAATTAAGAAAAAGCTTTCATATGTGCCACCAAGGGAGACAAAAATGATGACCACAATCTTGAATAAGAACTATGCCAAGATTAATATTCTAATGATGAAAATAAAGGCCCCATGGGATAACTAATGGATGTCGAATTGCAATTGATTAGTGGACGAACATTAGGCATCATCAATACCATGGTGACATGTACATAGGCCCTTAATTCCTTAGGGCTTTTGATTGTTCAAGGCACCACAAGGATATTGATTATTAGATTCAAATGCTTGGAGATGCTATTGAAGAGGTTAGCCCAAATAATGTGGTACAAGTCATGACAAATGTGTCCTAGGTGTGCTAAGCAACAGTTGAAGTCTATTGAGGTGATCTACAAACATATATGACAGACTCCTTGTTGTGAACATGTCATGAACAATAAACTCAAAGACATGGGCAAAATAGACTAAATTAAACATGTCATTTCTTGATCCTAGAAATGTGTAGATGTTTATCAACAACCACCACATATCACATGCACTATTTCAATCCTTCTCCGAGAAGGAAAATTCAAAACTTATAGAGACCAAATATGCATCATACTTCATTCTCTTAGAAAGGATGCTTGAGTTGTAAGAGGCATTGCAAGTAATGGTCAAGACACAAGAGTGGAATTGTAGTCCACTTCTATGTCAAAGCAAAAAAAGAGGTGAAGGATGTAGCGAAGAGTCACATTTTTGGCTTTATGCAAATCCATTGTCTCTATTATAACTCTAATTTTCACAGTCATCAAATATAGTTGACACTAATGCTCTAAACCTCAAACGGGTGTGTAAGTGTAATGGAAACATGCTTGGTCAAATGAAAAATGATGCACAACAGAAAGACCCCATTGCAATTCTATCATAAACACATATAGTCTATCCTTCAACAAAGGTGAGAGAAGCTCGGCACTCCCTTGCACATGGCTGACCCTACATTGAACCCATAGTAGTACCTATTTAGGCCTAGCAAGGTTACCTCTATGGTAGATGTTGAGGTGAAGGCAAGGTTCATGAAAGCAATTAAAAAAATGTATAGTGATAAGTATGCTACCAGTATTCATCTTGAGTGGACCAAATCTGCCATACTTAAATGTATAGTGATAAGTATGCTACCAGTATTCATCTTGAGTGGACCAAATCTGCCATACTTAAGGGATACCAGGAAGAGGCAAAGTTGGATAGAGATTGTGGCAAAGGAGCATCAATATTGTGGTGGATTATGCATGGGCCTCTTTCATTGACAGCCACACTAGCCATTCACCTCTTGTCCCAAATTTCTAGTTCTTCTAATACTAAGAGGGATTACTCTACATACAACTTTCTCCACACTATTAAGAGAAATGGACTTACCTCTAGAAGGGCAAAGAAGCTTGACTCTATTCATAGCAGCTTGCGTCAATTGACTATGATACATTTACAAACAAGGAGAGCCCAGCAGCACAACATAATGTAGAACAAGAGAAACCAGCATAGGTTGACGTTGAATCAACACAAATAGGGTTGGTTGCTATTGGTTAGGAGGAGCTTGAGCTCAATGTGTCCAACAGTTCCAAAGGTGGGGAGTTTTCCATGACCTTTGGGGATGATGATTAGAGGCATTAACCAATTGTACTTCAATTTTAAATATCATCATCATATTGACATTTTGAATATAATCATATACTGATATTTGCCTTTTTCATTGTTCAATGTATTGTGTTTAGTATTATATAGTTTACAGTTTCAATTGTTATTTCACATCCATTTTTTAATAACTAAATTTGCAAGAAATATATTATATTTGCACTGCCCTCCCCAAATTTAGATCCCTGGTCCCCGTCCCTGAAACTCATTCACCCTTTCCCCTATTCCAGAACTGTGTAAGTGTTATTAACCCTTGGTGTTACTATTTTATTGTAATCCAAAGTGCAGAGAAATGCTGCCAAGATTCTCTAGAGTAATAAAAAAAAATTCCCAAATTGCAGACTCATTTTGATTTCAGCTTATTGTTTTAGGGTTCCATACTTTCAGTTTTTTGTGTATGCAGATTAGGGCACTCCAAAAGCGGGCTTCATTAAAGATCAAGGTTTGTCAATTTTATTCAAACCCAAGGGTACAGAATCTACATAGCATGTGCTGAATTTTAACAAACCAATGCATCAAAACTGGGTGTCCTACTAAGTACAGGTTAGTATTTGAGCTTTGAACCTTGTCAATTGAAAATCATGGCGAGCTTCTTATAAGAGGCCAAATTCATCTGCATCTATAGCCAGGGTCATATCACATAATTCAGGCTTGAGAAGAATTCATGAAATTCAATAAGTTAAATTTGACTTTGTGCTCCAGAAAAACTAGGCCGTTAACTTTTGACAGAGAGTTTACTACAAAAAAAAAATCTAACCTATACTAATTATACAAAATTTCACAATCAAATTTCACATCAATTTCATAAATAGTCTGAATATAATAATAACGGGTAAAATAGTTAACTGTTCTAATTTACCCAAGGATTTCAAGCAGGGTGCTTAGTATAGACTATTTTTTCCAATTCCATTATTTTCATTAAATTTCCAAAAATCATATTCTTCAATTAGCAAATTCTCCAAAAAGAATGTCAGAAATGCTTATATATAAAATGTGCATGGAATTATTTTTAGTATTATTCATAAATTGTATGTTCCTCCTCAATCACAAATATTTCTTATTTCTTACAAGCAAAGGTTTGCATTGTCATTGTATAGATGTCAAAGACTTTGAATCCCTTACAGCTCTCCCTGGAATCAAGTTAAATGTATGGTACTAGAGCAAAAGAATTCTGACTCCCAATGTTGGAAGATGAAGCGGTTGAAAGAGGCCGTCATAGCTTTTCAAGGTTAATGCTTAATAGCCACCATAGAACTTGAGTTGGATATCTACTAAAGGTTAGGATTCGGCACATTGAAACTGGAAGATTCTTGTGAAAATGAGAAACTAAAAAGAAATATTTTTAAATAAACGCTTATGACGATTGAAAATTACAAATTAAAAGTATAAGATCGCCAAAAGATCTTTGCAGTTACAGAAATAGAGGATGAAACACATTAGATTTTAAACTGTCTACTTTACAACAATTGTTAAACTCAATTATACAAACATTTGCAATCATAAATTATTGCATAAAATTTTTAATTAAGAGAACCAAATAAAAATCCTATAATATTTAAAAATCGTAGAAAGAAATGTCCAGCAAGCACGACTAAGTAATCAAGATGGAGTGTTACCACAATAAGACTTATGTTAATATTCTCAAAGAACCCCTAGACAAGCTCTTTTGTGTGTGTTTCACTACTACTTATTTAGCGATTAGGACCATAGTGTCCTAATGTCCTTACCAACATAAATACAAACAATAACTATTATATTCTATCTAAATAGATACACTTTTATAGTTCTTACAGATCAATTTTGCAAGGGCATTGGAAAATTATCTTAGACTTTATAACGTGTTTCAGGTTCTGCTTAAGAGATGATAAAGAGCTGAAGCCACGTAACCTGACCCAAAAAATGGGGCCAGGGGTAAGTCTTAGGTGAATTTGACAATAGAAGCGTCCCTTGGTCTTGACAGCAAGAGCATGTGGAAAACATAATTTACAAATCTGACAAATACAAAACAGGAAACCGAAAAAGGGGGGAAAATAATCGGCTATGTAAGTTACATAATCTGAGACCAGGAAGATCCAAAAATCGCTCTTATGCGAAACATGTACTATTAATATTAATAATCTAAAATGCAATTGACGTCAGTAAAATCATTCAATCAGTGCTCGTAATTTTGCATGCCATTTATATTTCCATACTGGTTTAACTAGTGAAAACGCCTAACATTTAAAGAGCTCGGCGGAATTCGATTCTGGCCCTGAAGAAAACTGAAGAGAATGATCTCCAACCAAAATAAATTAATTAATAAACTAAAAATTCGTCGGACATAAAACTGAAGAAAAATTGAAATACAGATAAATACCTTTAGTTTTTATAAGAAGTTCCCCAGTCTTGGGGCGGGGCATGTGTAAGTCTTCAAATGTCAAGGGCTTTCCAGGCTCCCAAAACACGGCCGCCTTCATGCTCGAAGGCCCATTCCCCAAGTGGTACCCGCTCGCTTCCCCTGCATTCTGCGCCACGCTTGACAGGAATCGATCGCGTGACCAACTCCCACTCAATGCTCTTCGTAAAGCAGGTACAAACCGCGAGAAATTTGTCATTCCGTAACTTAGTGCAGGTCGTGTGATCGATCCACGGCACCACTAAAATTTGCTTATGCGGTGGAATCCTGCTCCTCGTCTGGATTTCAAGTACGATTATTGGTCTCTGTCGCCAGCATAATTTAATATGAAAACAATAACTGATATTCATCTGTGATATATAGAGAGGGGTGGGTCCCAGATAATCTGGTTTTCCTATTGGATTTAATGGTGGCCCACTTCCATAAAATTCAGTGTAGTGGATAAACATGGTCTGCTTTTTAAATGGATGCAGCTAAGCTATGGATAGAATGTATCATTGACTAAATTTGAAAATATGGTGGATTTTTTTTTGTGAAATTTTCAACATGTGTTTTTCATGATTTACATATTTTATGGTCGAAAATCACAAAAAAATTGGCAAATATTTATGTATTTTAATGAATTTGAGAAAAAAAAAAGTTTGACTTTTTTTTGTCTTTAGTTCATTATGGAGCTTAGCAAGCGCCACTTTAAATGGTCCAATAGTGTCCTTTCTCTCTATTTTTAAGTTCTTAAAAGCTAAATTATTACCCATGAGAATTATCATGCTAGCCATCATACTTTAGGGGTCTTCTAAGTGAATTGTATACTCTAATTTGAGCATAATTCCTAATGTTTTCTATTTTTTCAACCCAAAAAAATACAAAATAAAAGGTAATCTAATCAATGTAATAAAAATAGAATCATTTGGTCAAAACAGATTAATATTTCAAATAGTACTGATCATATAGAATGATAAATACAACTAAGTGATAGCCATGGCAATTACAAACACTAGCAAATCACATCCTAAGCATTACTTGGAGCTTAAAAACATATAAAGTACAAAGTTACAACTAAGATATCAAAGTATCTTATAGCAACTCAAGAAGACTTTACAAAAAGCCATTATATCCTAGATTTTAAACATAAAGTTGTTTTGATCATAAAGTATCATAATTGTGAAGTTGAAGCAGTTGAAATTTGATCCTATCCAAGTGATTGTTGGTTTTCAATTGTTCTTTAGATCCTTCTTGCAATTTGAGAGCACAAAATAAACAACCTAAAATATGACCTTAGAGTAAAACCTTAGCATTTCACCTCCTTTATGAATATCATGGTTTGAAACCACGGCCATACATCTGATTTTCCATATATTAAATAAAATAATATGCCTCATGAATTCAGAAACAATGTTCTTCTAAAGATTTAAACTAAAAATAGACACTTTCCAACATAAATCATGATCAAAGATGGCAAGATAATATTTAAAGATAGCATTCCATTTTCTCCTGGTCTACACACAATCCCAAAATATATGCTTAAAGGCTTTCATTTTGATGACAAACTGGGCATTTATCTGGGTGGATACTCGTGCTTTTCAATATGTCGCCAACTAGAAGTTTAAAAAGAAGAATTTTTCAGGCATTAATTTGGGCTTCAATTTCAACTTTAGACCTCCAAATTTGAGCACTTAATTTCCTCCAAGTGCTCTCCTAAAATTTATATTTCTATTTTTTATTACGCATGTGATTTAAGGGACCAAAATGATGCTTCAACAATCGACACCAATCCTTAGAAATTGCACTTTAAATGGTGCAAAGTTTTGCAAACATACTAATGGAGACCAAAGATTTCACAAAGATGATGAACCCTTTGAATTTATTGTGTAAACCAAACTTTCTCTTAATGTTTAACCAATTATCCCACTCCATCAAGGAAAAGTCTCACAACATGTCTTCGAATTTCTAAACTCCTTTCTTGAATAAAAGGTAGGCTTGTCTTGGAAAGGAGACAGCAATAGGTTGTCCATGGTTTTTGGATCAATCTATTCCACCAAATATCTTTCCAATTCAAAAATTTGCATACTTTATGTCATGTCTTATGTTAGTACTCTCAAAATTTTGAAGAAATTTGGAGTTACTAAGTAAAAATTTCCCTGAAAGGTTGCGGAGAAGGATTAATTTGAATGCATGCAAAAAGATACCTGATGTTTTTCATGAAATACCACTTGGGGAGTGGGTTCAACACATTTCACTAAGGAAGTATAGTGGAAGCACATCCAGTCACATTTTTAATCATATCTCCAAAATTACAAACTGGGTCAAGCTATATTTTTAATATGTTTGAGAAGACCATGCATGCACACTATAGAAATTTTTTTAGAAAAACCCAGATTAAAAATCAAAAGTTATGGTCCTCTAAGTATTTACAGTCGCGAACTAGAAATGAGCTTGTCGCGCAAGCAGCTCGTCGCTCAGTGGCGCATGATTTCCAAGCTAATGAAAAAGGCATGCGAGTTGGTGATTCAGCTTGTCGCACACTCGCACAAGTAGCTCATCGCTCAGTCGCAGACCAAAAGTGAGCTTGTCGCGCAGTCGCACATGATTTCCAAGGTGATGAAAAAGATATGAGAGTTGGCGATTTAGCTCGTCGCGCACTTCCGCAAGTAACTCGTCACTCGATCGCAGACCAAAAGTGAGCTCGTCGCGTAGTCGCGCATGATTTTCAAGGCAATGAAAAAGGCATGCGAGTTGGCAATTCAGCTCATCGCGCACTCGCGCAAGCAGCTCGTCGCTCAGTCGCAGACCAAAAGTGAGCTCGTTGCGCAGTCGCACATGCTATGCAGAGATGAATTTTTAGAACCAACCAGGAGGTGCCGCTTGTCCAATTCTGGTGCACTACGAGAAAAAGGGATTAAAATATACATATTTTAAAATGTCATTTCAATTCAATAGTTTGACTATTGAAAAGATTTCAAATATTTCAAAATTATTCAGGAAATGTGCACGGGAAGGCAAAGTTTGCTTAGTGATTCAGGAAGCATTTTTTATCAGAAATATTAAGTGTTATATACCGTTGGAAAGGTCTTGAGATGAAGTTTTGGATTTTGCAATCCTTTTGGGTGTAGATCAGATCAAATTTTTGCAGTTGTAGAAGAGATCGGTTTCAGATGTTTTGGGAGGAATTGACAGGTGTCAGTGAAAATTTTGGTTTTCTCAAATTCCTCTATATCTCATCTTCTCAATTGTACAAGGATGGTGAAATCAATACTGTTGGGAAGCTTTCTGATTTTGTGTGTCTTGTTTTAGTGTGTCTTTGTTGTGTAAATGTATTGAATCAGGTAGCAAGTTAATGAAAAACATTGGAATCCTTTTTTAACATTTGTCTGATGTCTTTATGTCTGGTTTTGAAATCTTGTGTATTAATCTGTAAAGCATGTTAATGCACTGGTTATAAGGTAGCTATGAATTTGTGTTTGAGTTTCTTTTAAGGAGAGAGTCAATCTTGAATACAAATTCTGAAGATTCAAGGCTTGCATATGAATTTGATGTCCAGGTGTT
>MU223478.1:1223776-1264236 GCA_018584345.1 Thuja plicata
GTCATCATCAATTCATAAAATCATTTTCCCTTTCTGTTTAAAGAGTTGTAAATGATTGTCATATCAAGTGTGATGGGCAGGAATCCATCCCATGATTCACTGAAAGAGTGAATCCAATAGGTACACCTGCCTGAGTCTTTGAGCTCGAAGTGTAGGAGGAATTTTTGATCCTCATTAATTAGCCTTTTCTTTGACAAGGTCAGGGAAAACTGCTAACACCTTCCAAATAAACTATAAGGAGGAAGAAGCTCTAATTTGCAAAAATAGAGCTGAAAAAAGTTTGTCTTCCCATGTAACAATTTGTCATTTTTTTTATCAAGGACTAGATGATGCAAAAACACACCAAGATTTTCCATGGTTCATCTCCATTAATTGCTTAAACTATCCATTTCACTACTAGACAAACACCTTGGGTTTTAGGATCCAATATGCCCAAACCATCGTTAGTTTTGGGTTGAATATAGTGTAGCCAAGAAGTGTATGTGAACCCAACCTTATCACTCCAATCAAACCATAAAAAGTGGCAAACTAGTTTGATAATATCGTCATAAAAAGTTTAGATGGCATCCAATAAGAGGAATAATAAACATGTGAAGCTAAGAGTATGTGATTCACAACTTGGATCTTGTCAACTAAAGAGAGAAACTTATTTTCCCAATTAAGTTGCTTAAATTTCATTTATTAAGGAATCGCCTCCACATCTCAAAAAGAGATACTCCCAACCCAGAGGGAGTGCCTAGGTAATGAGAGATTTGACCATGTTTAATTTGTTTTCAATCAAGAAAGAATCTGAGGAACATTATTTATTTATGTCATGAGACATTTAGTTTTATGATGGGATGACTTAGACCCAGAAATAGAGGAATAAAGATCAATGACTTCCATGTCATTTTTAATCTTTTCCCCATAATATTGAATAAAAAGCATGCTATCATCCACAAAATGAGAGTTAAGGACTGTCATGTTTACCATGGATAGAGATAGCCTTGATTAAATTCATTTGATTGTACTTTTGTAGAAGATAACCAAGAGCATTAGCAACAAGAACATAAAGAAAAAGGGATAGGGAACATCCTTGTCATATTGAGCATTGTAAGAGAAAGGCATCAAACATCTCTTTATTAACTATTTGATGAGCATTGGCATCTTTGAATAAAATTTCAACATGTTTACATAAATCGGGACCAAACCCCAACCATTGTCAAATTTTGAGGATGAAACTCCAACACATTCTATCATAAGCTTTATCGGAGTCAAGCTTAGCTATGATATCATTTTGATTTTTGAGCACATTCAATAGTTTCCCATGCAAGGATAAGGTTATCAATAATATATCTCCCCCACCCAAGTAAACTACTTTTCTTAGGTCTAAAAATACCTTTTTCTAGAAGTATAATCCTTGTAGCAACTGTAATCACCTAAAAATAGTCTAGCAAACCTATAGCCCCTATTTCTGATTAATTGATCTTAATAAATTCTAAAGAATCTAAGACATCATCATTAGACCCTAATTATGAGAGCACTTAATCAAATTTGCTTACATAATTTTAATCTTGACTTGTTGAATCAAATCATCAAATTCCTAAGCCAAAAATGCATGAAACATTGGGATAAATCAAAAGGTCCTAAGCCCCTTGTTAAATCAAAAAGTGAACCCATTCACACATGTGTGAGCACTCAAACAAATAAAAAAATAAAAAGGAAAATACCAAATTCATCTCATCCTCCACAAGGTTGACCAATCAAAAGCATTCCACTTAGCTCACATGGAATGAGGGAAGTTGCATCTCCACCGTTGCTCATTCCCTTTTCCCTCTTAATCTCAACCATCCATCTCTTGGAGTTTCTTATAAAAGGGATAGCTCCCCTTGACCATGGCTAGACAAGCTATAGAAACACAAGAAGATTTGGAGTAGAGTTATAATGCTATTTTCATTCTAGAGTTTCATTGTGCACTTGTAGTTCTTACTTGCAGAGTAGTTCATTTGCATTGTTACATTGTTAAGCTTCATTTCTTAGTTTAATGGCATCTTAGTTTCCTTTCATAGCTTAATGGTAGATGCATTGTTCTTCTCATTGATAGCTTAATCTTGCATTTTAGTCTCATTCCTCATAGTTTCTATGCATTTGGTTTGCTAGTTCATACATTTTCATTTTTCAAAGGCTTTTAAGAGAAAAGCATGCACGTCTATGCACTCTTGCATTGAATCTTCCATTTTGGAGTAGTCAAGTCATTGATTTTGTATCTCCAAACTGATGGGAAACTCATGAGAATCACACTCGCTTCAACTAGGAAGCAATAAGCCAATTTCAAGGGTTTTGATGTTATATTTTATCTTCATTTTAATACTAACTCGTTTTGATGTAATGGTTTATTGAAGTGTTTGGTTGTAGATTCTAATCACACATTTTACCACACACACATTTGGCGCCCACCGTGGGGCAGAAAGTTCTTTTTTGCCTCATTTTTCATGATTTCCTCACATTTGTATGAAACTACGCTCATTATCGTGTGAAGCTTAATTCTAGCTCGTACGATAATTCATGGGACAATAGTTTGTTGTATAGTGATATTCTATTTCTCGTACGAGTCTTCTTTTCATTTACTTTGTTGTTTGGGCTTATTACATTTGTCGTACGAGTCTTGATTTATGTATGTTTTGTCGTATGAGAACATATTATTTGTGATACAAATTTTAGTAACAGGCTGGTCTTTGTGGTCTGTCATTTTAGGAACAGAGAGCATTTTAAGGTTCTTCTTGAGCTAATTTTGATTTTCTAACTCTTAGCATGTCTTGCATGATCTTTTTGCTCTCTGGTTTCAAAACCTAACTAGTTTTTGCAAGAGATTTTGGGGAAGATTCGCTTGTCAAAGTCTCACTAGCACACCTTTTCTTTGAGATTACTAACATTTTGTGCTTGTAGGATGCCTCTTGAAAGAAAGAAAGTTGTGGAAATTACTAATGCTTGTACTTGTAGGTTGCCTTGATTTCATCAACCAAACAAATTTTGTGCTTTCTTAGATGATTTCTTAGGCACATAGATTAACTAGGGTGTTTTTTGTTTGTGTGAAGTTAGACATTAGGGGATTATGCTCTTCTCTCTTTGAAAGAATCAAAAACCCAAATGTGTTTGATTGAGCTTGAGCAAATAACAATTTTATTTTGGGTAAATGAACATGTGCTTGATGTGTTTGGGAGACACTATAGAGTAGGAGCGTATTCTCTTTTCCCTTGTGGAAAATTAGAAACTTTGACCTTCATTAGATATCCATTTACTTTTCTTGCATTTACCTTTAGAGGGCCTACCAAGAGAGCAATCTTTTGGGAACGACCCAAGTGGGGAACAAGCAAACCCGACTACTCCACCCCACTATAATCAAATGCTTAATTCAATCCAAAGAGAGTCAAGATATGGCTATTTTATATTCCTAATGCATCTTCATGTGTAGGGTCTAGTTGCCTCATTCTTGCTAAGCAAGACTACATTTGACTAGGCGCTTGTAGGGCCATTTTTGGTCTTAATCTTGTTTACAAGACTGCAAGGGGAATACATTCAACTTGTGTAGGGCCGAGAGGTCTCAATCTCACTTGAGAGACTATGCATTTTGGGTGCTTGTAGGGCTATACACCTTAATTTTGCTTGCAAAACTACAAGGGATAGTCATGAACGGATGTCCTTACTAGACACTTTTAGATAGAGACTACCCGACTCACCTCCAAAGGTATCATACTCTTTGTGCAAGGTTCAATCCTAGTGGATTACCCAGATCACCTGAATATTTTACACTCACCATATATATTCCTAAGGATGTTCTAAAGCATGAATGTGGCATGAGGGAGCATATGTGATTCAAGCATTGAGTCTCTTTTCAAAACCCACAACGAGCATAGTCCTGGAAAAAGCCAATATCACTTTGTGTGAGGCGAAGGAATATCAAGCGTGGGAAAAGATTTTGATACTAAGATAATTTTACTTTAGGGGTAGAAAGTGCTTGGTTATCTCCTCTTTGTGTCTGGTGTGCTTGAACCACTTGAAACTTGACACTATCAACAACAACAACGTTCTTGACAACGTAACACCTCATCTGAACTTGACATTTGAACAAACAAAACAAGTGGAAAACTGTCTTGGGTATCCTTTGCAATATTATCACAACAATTTCTAGTTATTGACTACATGACTTTCCTCACACAACATCTCTTGTCTTAGTCTCTTGTATGATCTCGCTAGTCCTACGCTTTTTCATCAACAGCCCATTGTAAATCAACTTGGTCACAAGTGTTGTCCAGCAGGTATTCACACCTCACGGTGTGATACCTTGTACCATGTTCAGCAAATATTTTCTTCTTCTTTTGTCAAGCTATTGGAAAAATGATCATTAAGACACCTTTGACATTGATATCATCAGTCTAGTCATTCTGAAATTGTAACTATGATTGTCTTTCATGGTCCAAACGAGAAGTCAAAAAGCCGATCTTGATTCCAAGGGAAAAGTTGTCAATGACCTTTCTCAAGGACCACCTTCTTGTCAAAAACCCAAAAAAACTTACGAAATCCCATAAAAGGACACTTCAATTCCACAACAGACAATGTCCTTTTTTTATCAATCCAACTTGGTTGCACACAACATATCAACAATGTCGGCTTACGAGTGGGGGTCTCAACATGACCAACATAGTCAACATACCAGTGTCTCTTCCTCCATAGAAGAACCCACTTCTGAAGAGATTAGAAAGTGTTAACAAGACAAACACTTTCAAAATATGATGCGCACTCTCATGCAATTAGACAAGGACAAGTATTTTATGCATCTTGCATCAACAAGTGTCAAACTTCCACCTGACTTTGAGATTGAGGGACTCATACAACAAGAGGATTCCCCCATCAACATTCTCAACCAACAACTACAAGACATGAGATGTGAATTAAGGGAACTAAAGAAAGCAAAAGAGAAACCTCCTAGAGAATATTCATTGGATTCTATATGTCCCTTGTTATTCGCTAAAAAATTGCACATGTTGTTGTTTCCCCCAAAGGTTGAAATTCCTAAATACAATGGGGAATGTGATCCTCAAGATCATGTAAGAGAGTTATGTGCTCTTAGTATGGAGTTCATGCATGAAAGGACATATTTGATGAGATTATTCTCACAAAGCCTCAGTAGCCAAGCCTTGGAATTGTTTATGAAGCTCACGCCTGGCATTCAAACATTTAACAAGCTTGTGTAGAAATTCATCCAACACTATTCCTATAACATCCTACATACGATCACACTGTTGAATCTACGCAACACTAAGCAACATGTTGGTGAACCATTTGTCAAATTTCTTCAGAGATGGAGAAAAATATTCACAAGATATCCCAAACAAATACCTGAATCAGAAAAGATTGACATCTTCATTAACAACTTGGTTCCTGAGATGAACTATGCAACACGAATGCAAAAGCACACCTCTTTCAACGACTTAGTCAACAATGCTATTAGGATCAAATATGTTCTTGTGAAGAAAGGAGAACTCACCTTGAACAAAGACGCTAAATCTTCTAGCAATGACAACAACAAAGATAAGAGAAAATACTGGAATAAGAACCGCAATGTGGTCAATGACGACATGGTTGACTCACCTAAATACAAACCTAAGGAACTAGTGTTCAATCTCACTAGTAGCATTCAGGATGCTAAGATCAATGCAACTACTACCAATTCTTCTAAGAACACCCAAGATTCTCAGAAAGACAAAGTGCCCTAGATTCCATGACCTAAGTGAAATTTCACTCCCCTTGGAGATCCTCTTGAGGATGCATTAAAGACATTGGTTTCCCATAAGATCATCATGATACCTGACTCAAAACCTTGGGAACCTGAAGTTAAGCCCAAGTGGTGGAACGATAACCACTACTGTGAATTTCACAAGAACAAAGGGCATTTGACGAATGACTGTATGAAGTTGAAACACATGATACAAGATTTTATTGACAATAAGACCATTACAATCGGTACCCATAGATCGAACGATGACCATAAGGCTTTCAAACATCCTTTACCCTCCTATGAGAAAGGAGAATCTTCAAAAACTTAAGGAGCTATGGTGAACCATACCTACACAAAAATTTACAATGTGATTCACATGCTTGAACCCTCTATTCGATCAATCAATGTCATTATTGTCAAAGATAAGGAAGCCAAATCTGCTAACGTGGTTACTCACAATCAATCTAAGGTTACTCTTAAGGGGGTAGCATCTGCACCCGAACAAACTATTGCACCAACAAAAAAAACCCTCGTCATCAAAACAAGTTGCTATATCACTCCCTACTATGAGCTACAACCTGGTTGATTAGTTACAATGCACTCCTTCTGAGATCTCCATTCTAGAATTTCTCAACCTGTCGTCATTACACAAGGAAATTATTGAGACTACACTTTTGGAGACAAATGTACCCAAGGATCTTGACGTTGGTCAGTTCCAAACCATGGTAAATCATCTAACTTCCCCACATTACCTGTCCTTCTCAAAAGAGGATGAAAAAGCTCTTAATCACCCTCATAATCAACCTCTACATATAGAGTTCTTAATTCACAAACAGAGAGTCAAACATGTTTTGATAGATGGAGGCACCGATTTGAACATTTGTACTCTCAAGCTCGTGACAACACTAGGTTTCTCCAAACATGTTATTGATCCCATAATGAAAATCACTATAAAGGCATACGATGAGGAGGAAAGATCGTCAAAAGGACTAGTAGTGCTACTCATCAGAGTGGGGCCAGTTGAACGAGATGTCATTTGTCAAGTGTTAGATTTACCTTTGTCATATAATATTCTGTTAGGAAGGCCTTGGATTCATGACATGCAATAAATTCCTTCTACGTACCACCAATGTGTGAAGTTCCCGCACAATGGGGAGGAGATCTCTATCTCAGTTGACAACACCTACTCTTACAACACCTTGAAGCAAGCAAAGAGCATGGTTCCTCACAACAAAGAAGTGTCCTATGGACCAATATTGAGAATTCTCAAATAACACTTATGAAGAGTTTTGGAGAAAAATTGCAAATCAAAAACACAAGTATGGGGGAGTAGCAATTATCAATGACTAACCTCCCTACGTCTCCTAGGTCTTACAGAATGCCATCATCATCATTTAAACTATCAAGTGGTCAGAAACTGGAAATACATGAAGGGACTGACATGGTCAAGGCTCGTGTCCCTATCTCTAAAGAAAATGAGGAAAATGTCATCCTGGCATGGCTTTATAAAGGTGAAGACCAAGATCAAGAAGTCGAGTTTTTGGAATAATGGAATGGTGTGTACTGAGAGGGGAGGGGTGAATCAGTACCCTTAAATTTTTTTATCAATTAACTCTTAATACTATGTTCTTGCATTACCAACCATTGATGCTTTTCTACCTTATGCATGTAATATCAAAACATAAACTTAATTGCATGTAAACATTCATAGAAACATTCATGAAATGTAAGTATACATGACACAAGAATTGGTAACGCAGAAAACCCATGTTAGAAGGTAAAAATTGTGGTGGGGATGAAACCCACAAGGATTCACTATCTGCAGAATGGAAGATGTCAGTTAAGGCTACAAGTGTGATCACTTCTAACGATCTTACCCTGTTTGGAGTAACATTTTAGACTGGTTAGGTCTACTCAATTAAGAGATTTAGCAACACTGTTAAGTGTGCACTCGGTTAAGAGATTTACATAAAAACTGTTTAAGTCCATCTTCTTAAAGGATTTCTTCTATTTGCTACAATTGTTAGAGAGTAGTCAAAAATACTTGTTGACCTGATGAAATGCAATCCTAAATTGCTGAATACAGATCCTTTAAGTTCACAATGTATATGTATCACCTATAGTGATTGATTAATACCTCTTTTCTGCTCGGTAGCCTTGAATCTTGTTCTTCATAACTGAATTCTATCTTTTGTGTCCTTATGCATGAAACTCTCTGTCTGATCCATAGATGTCTCTTGTGGGTATAATCATCATTTCCTAATTGATATCTACATCTATTTATACAATATATTGACCTATTTAGGTTTCACTCTTTACAATAAAAACTCTATGATCACAGGTTTACAACTTGACCTTGATCTCCTAAAAACAATTGCATATGCTTTACATGTCCCTCAAGAAATGGTTTTAAAGATAAGCATAAAGCTAAATATAAAACTCAAGTGTTTTATCTGACGTGTAACTCAGATCCACATTTCTTGGAAATAAAACTGTTTCTCGGTAGAATGGTGCTTGGGTTGCTCTATAGTCTATGCTCTCAGGTTCCTTTGTGAGCTGTGTTGTCAGTTTACTCTTTGAATTTGTCTGTCGATTTACACTATAAAGTATGCTCTTGGTTTACACTGTAAATTGTTTGTCGATGATCATTGTGCTAATACACTTTCGGTGATATCTACATTTGTTTGTTTTGGTGACCTCTGTTTGTTGTCACTCGGTGATCATGTTACTAATGGTTCAAAAAAAATTTCCTTTGTATACTAATGAAAAAATATGATCATCAATCTCCCCCTTTGGCATTAGTATCAAAAACTAATATGTGTAAACTGGTATGTTCAGTATATACACCATGTGTTTACCTTTTCAATGACTCCCCCTATATACATGCATCGGTACAAGTGCAATGTACAATTTTCTTTTTTTCTTCATACATATATTTCCCATTTTATCATTTCCCCCTTTCACCTTATCATTTCCCCCTTTATCATATCATTTCCCCCTTTTTTTGAAAATAATGACAAAGGTGTAATACTTATAATCTGTCAAAAATATGGCAATGGGATTTCTTTATGTCTTCCATCATCTTCTCCCATTTCTCCTTGAGGTATTCCAGGGCCATGTACTCCAATGTTATTTCTGGCATGCATTTCATAGATACTATCGGTGACAAACATCTCCGGGATGGAAATTAGTGTTTTTTCCAAAGTCACGTGTTGTTGCAGTAATGTGAGATTTGGTAGTAGTAGAGCTTGGAGCTCAGTTACCTCATCTTGAATTTTGGATTCTGCCTCTTGAATCTCAAGTCTCAACAGTTTAGATTCTACAAGCTTCTCGTAATGTAACTTGAATGCATTGTCATCGGTTGTGAGACCTTGTGCACTAACATTAAGATCTGCATCTATCTTAGCAATCTTTTCACTATTCTCCTTAGTGAATTTCTCTATGGTGCATAAGTTTTAAACTAAGGTTATAACTTCTGAAATAATTGGTTCCAATGTATTGACCAGTTCAGATAACTTTACCTTGTTCTCTGCCACTTCTTGGCTGGTTTTCTCTATTAGTTTGTATTGGTACTTCTCCTCTACATGTTCTTCTATCACCTTATTAGCTTCCACATTCTATGATATAATGGCCTTGGTGAGAACTACTAATTGATCAAGTATTGGTGCACTTTGATCAATTTGAGTGTCGGATACTATCTATAATAGTATTTCCTTTGTAGTTTCTAGTACTTGTGTGTCCTTGTGCTCCTTTTTAAGCTTATCTTGTATGGCTGTCCTTTTACACAATTCTCCATACCTTGTTAGTGACTTATAATCCAGTGTTCGCAGATCACAATCAGGTATTTCTATAATCTCATCTAAGGTGACTGGTGCTTTATTCTTCTTTTTCTTCTTCCTCTTTGAAGTTGTGCTGGAAGCGGGGGAATGTAGAACTATAGCTATTTCATGCTCTTTTTCTTGCTTTGGTGATTGTGTGGGAGGTGTGATGCCTTTTGTGTGCTACTTAGTATTGACCTATTGGTCGGTAGTGGACATCTCCACATCAACCTTGTATGTATCTGCAACCTTTTCACCTTTGATGTTCTTGTCAGTTGCATCACTTGTTTTCTCCTCTCCACTTACATATTTCTTCTCTTCAGTCGTATCATTTTTCTTCCCTTGATCATCACTTGTGTCCATCGGTGTGTTTTCATTAGGTTCAGGTGTCTTTTCCTTTGCCTCTGTAATGATATTGATAGCTTATATCAATAATGACATGTCACCTGGTATATTTACCTGTGCTGCATCCATGGTATCCATTTCTTTTTCCTTTTCCTACTCGGTGGCATCAGTTACATCTTCATCTTTCTTTGGTTCATCATTAGAATCAATAAGTGTTATATCTTTGATGACGACCTTTGTTAAATTCCCTAATGATTACAAAATCTAAGGTACATCATCCATGGCCTTGCTTGCCTGTGTTGTCAACTCAACTAGATTGATGTCCTCGGTGTCATTTATGAAGATGTTCTCTAGGCTCGGTGTGGCCTCTTTCTCTTCATTGTGAGGGGTCTCGGTAAGAGCTAATACCTTCTCGGGGCTTGTATCCTCCTTAGGAGAATTGAATATTTCATTCCATGTTTCATCGCTTTCTTTATCAAGCTCTATTAATCTTCCCTCTAGTACTTTGTCAGCTCTCATCTTAGCTGAAAAAATTCTTTGATTGTTTCTTCATCATTTCATCAATTTCTTCAACTTTTGACTCAGGTGGCATAATTGTGACTAGGGATCTTTCCCTTATCTATTTTTTTGTATGCAGGACATAAGTCCACCTTGCCGATATTCTATCATTAAGCTCTTGTGGCATCAATTAAATTATATGTGTACATATTTGAATGCAATCATTGCCTTGATGATGGCTTCTTCAATCTTGGTTTGATCTCCAGGAGATAAGGTTAGCCATTGCCTTATCTTAGAATTTGATATGCTACCTGTCTTGACGATTGATGCAGCAATATCATCAATTGTCTTAGGAACTTTGTTATTTTCGGGTTGGAGTGCTTGTTCACTCTCATCCTGTGCAGTGTCATCCTTGTCCTCTTTACCTTGAATATATCTTCTTCTTTTCCTTGGTGCTTGTTTCCCGATTTGAGGCTTTCTCTTATAAGTCCTCACTGTTCCTTTCTTAACCGGTGGTGATTTTGCATCTTTTGTAGTCTGACTCCTAGTTCTTGATGCAGTAGTAGTTCTTGGTTTCTTTTTTGGTGGTGCATCATATTTAGTTCACTCAGAGTCACTCAATTGTTCACCTTCACCGATGGGTGACTATCCCTCGGTGTCATCTTTTTGTTTCGATTCTTCATCGTTTACCAACAACTTCTTTTGAAGTGTTTTCACCATCTTAGTTTTATTTATGTCAATCTTCTTCACTACTAGGCCAGTTTTGATTCTAGCCCTAGCTTCCTCATAAGTGACAAATCTTGGTAATGATTTTTCTATTGCTTCATTCAATAATGCTTCAATAGCATTTGTGGCCTGTTCAATGTTGATCTCATAATCAAGTGGTGGTAACCATGTTGTACTCGATTCAACTGGTTTTATTAAAGTGGTGTCAGTATCCACTATAAAACATATATCATATTTATACTGTTCCACCAGTTGTTTAGGTATCCTCATCCTTTTTTGCATTCTGTCCTTAAAAGTAGTGAAGTATGCATCCATGATTGATGTAAAATTGTCCCCTAGTGACATAATATATTCACTAATTTGTATTGTTACTAGTTGGGTAGTGTTCGAATTGACATTACCGATAGATGGGAAGAAGTTATGGAAATGGAAAAATGTACACATGAGGAGTGATCCGAACTTACATGAATTAGACCTTGCTGACCAAATTGTCCTCATGTTCTCCTCTAATTGCTTTAGTAGAAGCTTAGATAGGTCCAATTGTAATCCCTTCTTCACAATCTTATAGGTAGCGTCAACTGCTCCTCATGCTATGCCATTCATTCTACTGGCTTGGAATACCTTGTATCCCAATATAAATGCACCAAACTTCATTTCTAGATCAGTAACGAAGTTAACCTTTAAACCTTTGTCATCCCATACTGCACCTGTCATCTTTTCAATCTCAGGGCAAGAAGTATGTTAAAGGGCTTTGGCCTTGTTGGTTACTGGATAACTAGTTACTGTGTGAATTACATCCTTGGTGATTGGTTTTGGTTCATCTAACCACATTTTCCTATCATTTACTCTGATGAGTACTATCCAAAGTCACTCGATTTTAAACACTTTCAGAAACATTAGGGTATCGGTTAACCCTTTTACCTCTATGTGCTTGTGTTCATCTTTAATGTTTCCATCTGTGCAAAGCTTCTTGTAAGCTTCTTCAACTTCAAGATCTCTAATTTCTGTAACTTTATAGTGGATATATGATCGGACATCCTCAACTAGTAAAACCCTAGGAGAGATGCTAGAGAATGCTCCTTGGTCGTTAGGTTGTGAAGCAATCTCTAGGAGAAATTTATATTTGGGCTCTTCACAAGTAGAGTTCTTGATCAGGTTGACCTTCTTGTCCTTCGCATTCTTGATCTTGGAAATGCGCGATGTGGTTTCCATGTTTCTTGAAATTAGGACTTTCTCCGTAAATGATCTGTTTGCTCAGTGAGGCTTAGATACTCACTTGATCTTAGCTGTAGATACTGGAAATCTATTGGAGTAGTCGTGAATGTGCTTGTGAATCTCTCTACAATATGGTTTCTCTTCTTCACTCTTCTCTTTGCTCTTAAACGCTTGGTTAATGAATGAGCTTTTTGTCGCCCTTTTATAGACAATGCCCTAAGTGGTGCAATAAATGCTTCACCTACTTCTCGGTGGTCGAAGATGGAGTCACTCGGGTATCATGCAAAATTCTCAGCTCGATGAGTATGCACTACTCGGGGTAAGTGTCAACTCAATTGACCTTTCACATGTTCACCGACAGTGCTTGATATGTAGCGAAGACTTGATTGTTCTTTTATGATTACCGACGATGCTTGGTTTACACTAACAACTTGGCTTTTATATGTAGACCGATGATTCTCGATATGTATTGACTGACGAGATTAGATTCACAAATTCATAACAAGTAATACCATAGTGCATCTCCATTCATGTTAATTTGGCATATTATCAATGTATATTGGAATTGATATAAAAGATATCTTTGTAGAGTATAGTTCCATACTTACTTGTTCTGCTTAGGTGGGGGTTTTGATGTTACCAAATCCATTGGATGAGGTGTCACCAACTATGGTGCTCGGTCCAACATCATCTTTTCTTGTAGCTTTCCTCCACATTTGATTTCTCATTCTCCTGATATATTCAATAGTGTTCCCATTAGAAAAAGTGCTTGACTCTGTCACTCGGTCTCTGTAGTCCTTTCTTAGATGACCAACCTTATGACAGTGTAAGCATGCCATTCCGGAGTTAGTCCAATTCCTATACCTTCTTATCCATTTCCTCATGTAGTTTGCAACTATGTGTCCATATCTACCACATGATGTTCAATTTATCCATGTGTTGTAATCCCAAACATATGAGTTGCCGACTCTTCTCGGTTGATAAGCATTTTCTTGTTCTTTTGGTTTCCATGCTTGCTTTTTCTTTTTCCTACATTCAAGAGATGTGTGCCCATGAATTTTGCAAGTAGAACAATATTTTTCCATGTAGGACACCTTCTTTGGTTGTTTCACCTTAGATCTGCATTCATGTGCTTTGTGTCCATTCTTGTTACAATTATAACATTTACCTATGAATATAGATATGGATTTAGGAATACCTTTAGCTTTGTTCCTGCAAACATTTGATGTGTGGCCTGGTTTTCCATAGTGATTGCATGATTTCTTCCTTGCTCTTGGATTTGTGTAGACATATTTTTTATCATCTTGGTTTGATGATTCTCTATGCTCAATATACCCTAGACCGGTATTGTTGTTGAGTCTTATTTGTCCATCCAGAAAATCATCCATTCATTTTTTGCTTTCTTCAGCTTTCTTGATCATATCATTGTGTTGTTGTTGAATCCTTACTTCATGCTTTAGTTTCTCATTTTCTTCTCTTATCTCACCAATAGCTTCCAATTTCCCATTGAGTTATATGTTCACTCGGTTTGCCTCATGACTCATAAGAACTATTTGCTTGGTGTTCTCATGATGATGTTCAGTAAGTCTTTGTATTTTAGTTTCTCTTTCTTGTAGCTTCCCAGTGATCTTACTCCTGTCTCAATAGCTAATGTTCTTTCTTGTTTAGCTTGTCTAGAATTATTCATAACATCAATCATCTATACCATCTGTGTCTCCTGGCCGATTTGCAGTACCTTTACTTGTTCTGTTAGATGTTGATTGATTTCATTCAGACTTATAATGCTTCCTTCAGATGTGTCAGATGTATTGCTAGATGTGGATCCTGATGACTCAAATAAATTAGGTATCTCTTCTTCATGATAGTATGTTTCATTGTAGGGAGATGCCATAACTTTTCTTTCATACAGTAGCTCTCTCATCTTGATTCTTGTTTCTTTTTATTGCTCATAGAAGATCTGAATCTGCAAATTTTGATTCTCAATATTCTTATCAAGTATACCTTTCCAATGTATGATCTTTTCTCTCAAATTATTTAAACTTTTCCGAATAAGAGATCTAGCTCTAATACCAATTTTTGGAATAATGGAATGATGTGTACTGAGAGGGGAGGGGTGAATCAGTACCCTTAAATTTTTTTATCAATTAACCCTTAATACTATGTTCTTGCATTACCGACCATTGATGTTTTTCTACCTTATGCATGTAATATCAAAACATAAACTTAATTGCATGTAAACATTCATAGAAACATTCATGAAATGTAAGTACACATGACATAAGAATTGGTAACACAAAAAACCCCTATTAGAAGGTAAAAAATGTGGTGGGGATGAAACCCACAAAGCTTCACTATTTGCAAAATGGAAGGTGCCGGTTAAGGCTACAAGTGTGATCACTTCTGATGATCTTACCCTGTTTGGAGTAACATTTTAGACTGGTTAGGTCTACTCGGTTAAGAGATTTATCAGCACTGTTAAGTGTGCACTTGATTAAGAGATTTACATAAAGACTGTTAAGTCCACCTTGTTAAAGTATTTCTTCTATTTTCTATAATTGTTAGAGAGTAGTCAAAAATACTTGTTGACTTGATGATATGCAATCCTGAATTGCTGAATACAGATCATTTAAGTTCACAATGTATATGTATCACATATAGTGATTGATTAATACCTCTATTCTGCTCGGTAGCTTTGAATCTTGTTCTTCAAAACTGAATTCTATCTTTTGTGTCCTTCTGCATGAAAATCTCTGTCTGATCTATAGATGTCTATTGTGGCTATAATCATCATTGTCTAATTGATATATACATCTATTTATACAATGTATTGACCTATTTAGGTTTCATGCTTTACAATAAAAACTTGATTATCATAGGTTTACAGCTTGACCTTGATCTCCTAGTTTGCATGGTTTCAATCAGTTAGACTGATTAAAACAATTACATATACTTTACTTGTCCCTCAATAAATGGTTTTAAAGATAAGCATAAAGCTAAATATAAAACTCAAGTTTTTTTATCTTACGTGTAACTCAAATCTACATTTCTCATAAATAAAATTATCTCTCGGTAGACTAGTGCTCGGGTTTCTCTGTAATCTATGCTCTCGGGTTCCTTTGTGAACTATGTTGTCAGTTTACTCTTTGAATTTTTCTGTCGGTTTACACTGTAACTGTGCTCTCGGTTACACTATAAAATGTCTATCGGTGATCATTGTGCTAATACACTTTCAGTGATCTCTACATTTGTCTGTTTCGGTGACCTATGTTTGTTGTCACTCGGTGATCATGTTACCAATGGCTCAAAAATGGTTTCCTTTGCATACTAATGACAAAATATGATCATCAAGCATGTCAAGATCTGTCCAGAGAAATATGGAAAATGTTAGCAGATTGCTAAACAAATGGGTTATAAAGGAAAAGGACCCCTGGGCAAAAACAAAGGATCGCTAGAACCTATATGTACTGAGTTCTGGAGTCTCATAGATAAAATAGGAGTAGGATACTATGAACAAAGATTTCATCCTTCAACTAGAAACATCCCTACTAATGATCGCATGGACATATCTGAGGATGAGAGTGAAGAGGAAATAGAACTCCTCCCATGGTCTTTCGAAGGGTTGCTTCACATTCAAGATCTGGGATATCAAGGGGAACCATATATCCCACAGTCATTTTCCAATCACTCTAGAGATCACTTTGAACCAAATGAATCCTCATCTCCTCTATTACAAGAAGATGCTCAAATGACCAAAACAAAGACAAAAAATTAAACCCAACAAGATAATCTACCTATGAGAGAGATTGATTCAGAGCAAGAAGTTGAAACTCAAATTAGACATCCAAACTGGGGGAAACTTGTTCTTGTCTCTCATGTACTAGATCTCCCCCATTTCTCAAATAACCAAGTGCATTCTCTTGAGGATGCTCCAACTCCAACACAAAATTATGAGATTAAACAAGATGGAAATGTCAATAACTCCAATGATAATACAACTGCCTCAGCAACACTATCCTGATATTTGGAAACACTTAACCATATTCACATTCAATATAACTATGGGGGCAATGCGAGAAATGCTTTAGAGAAATGAAATCCTAACTGGAGTCAAAATATGGCTCCTACCCATGTGCTAGATCTACCCCATTCTGTTGAAATAGACTCTCATGAGTGCGAGTGAGATTCTTTGTCTGATGCTTCCATTGATATTAAAATTGATGTCATCCATAAGTATACTCCTCAATTTTATCCAGGAGAAAGTTCTAACGCCGCTCAAGCTTCTGAAGAAGAATCTAAATTAGATTCTGAAGATGATGACATACCTCCCCTTCCTCCTAATATAAATTGGAACTTTGGAGATAATAACAGAAATGCTCTTCCTTCAGCACTTCAAAACTCTGAGGAAGAAGATGGGACAACTTGGAGCCTTGAAAATATTGGTCTGACCCCTCATTCATGCCTTCGCTCCTTAATAGTGGAAATCATACCTCTAAGTACTCTTCTATAATGGGTGGCTTCTCGCAAAGCAATCTAGATTGCTAATGCTAGGCCGGTTGGGTCAAACTCACGTAATACTAACAATAACTCTGCTAGTACTGCTAGGATGAATCATGGTCTAGGTAGTCCTTCAGAGAGGGTCGTAACATATCTTCTCTTACATGTTGAGAACCTTGATCTTGATAACTCAGTGCTATCCTTGGAACCCATTGAATATTTGCATCATGTCCATCCCGAGCTGATTGAATGGAACCTGACAAAACCCTTGAACCTGATTTCTGCACCTAATGACTACACCTTGGCTTTCTACTTGAACGCTATTGATCCCTTCACCTCTTCCACTAGTGAAACAAGCATGAACATGATGGAGGGGGACATCAAGTTTCTTATCCTAAAAAGGAAAAAAGAAAAATAAAAAGAGGTATGATGGTGAAAACAACTTTGTAGCAGTATCAGAACCAAAAATAGTAAAAACAAATGGCGTATCCAATGGTGAAAACCTCTCTAAGGCATCAAAGAATGGGAAACTTGATCTCCTTCCTAATCACTTTCAAGAAAGATCCTCATTGTTGATAGAACCGACACAACCAATTAATCTGGGAACAAGAGAAGCACCTCAGTTGATCTACCTAGTGCAATCTCTATCTGAATAATAGAGACAAGAATTCATCTAGTTCTTCATGAGAAAGAAAATCAAATTTTCTTGGTCCTACTTAAACATGTCGAGACTCGACACAGATTTGATCATGCATCACCTGTTGATCGCTCCAGGAGTCAAACTAGTCAAGCAAAAGTTTCGAAAGATGCATCTTCATGTGGCACTGCTCGTCAAGGCTAATTTAGAAAAATTGTTGAAAGCTGAGTTCATTCGTGATATAGCATATGTCAATTAGATATCCAACATTGTACCTATCACTAAGCATGATAAATCAATTCGGGTTTGCACAGACTTCAAATATTTGAACAAAGCTTGTCCCAAGGATGACTTTCCATTACCCAATATTGACATGATAGTGGACCTCATAGCTAGCTATGAGATGTACTCCCTGATGGATGATTTTTAAGGTTACAACCAAATAAGAATAGCTCCTGAGGACCAAGATAAAACTTCTTTTACATGTGCTTGGGGTACTTTCTACTAGAATGTCATGCCTTTCAGTCTCAAGAATGTTGGTGCAACATACCAACGAGCTATGACTACCATATTTCATGACATGATGCACAATAATATGGAAGACTATGTAGAAAACACCTTGCTAAAATCAACAAAAAGAACTACTCACCTGGATAATCTAGAAAAAGATTCTTGACCAAATGGAACAACTCAAGCTTAGGATAAACCCTAAAAGGTGTACTTTCGGTGTGACCTATAGTAATTTTCTCGGATACATTGTCTTGGCTAAAGGAATTGAGGTTGACCCTGAAAAGGTAGCAACAATCATGGAAATGTGACCACCTTGCAACATCAGTCAAGTTAGGACTTTGCAAGGAAAGATACAATCTATTAGACAGTTTATCTCACAACTTGCAGATAAGGCACAACCTTTCAAAAAGACATTACATAAAGGAATATTCAAATGGAATGAAGGGTGTGAGAATTTTTTTAAAAAAATCAAGGAATATTTGGCTAATCCACCTATGTTAATGGCACTAATACTAGGAAAGCATCTCCTTCTCTACATTTCAGCTACATAAACATCACTGGGAGCTTTGCTAGCACAACATGATGAAGCAGGAAGAGAAAGAGCCATATATTGCATAAGTAGGACCATGCTTTCAAATAAGCATAATTACACTATTGTTGAAAAATATTATCTAGCTGTGGTGTTTGCTTCTCAAAAGCTTAGACACTACATGTTGGCACATTCTATCAAGCTAATTGCTAAAATTGATCCTCTAAAGTATCTATTGAACAAAGCAACTCTCACAGGATGACTGCCAAAATGGGTAATGATCCTTAGTGAGTTTTATATTGAATATGTGGATATGAAGTATATTAAGGGATGAGTTATCACTGATCACCTGGTAGATGCTCCTCTCACAGATAATCAACCAATGCTTATAGAATTTCCTGATGAATCTATCCTACACCTCACAGAGCATGCATGGAAGATGTTCTTTGATAGATCTTTCACACAACAAGGGTCTGGCGTTGGATTACTTTTTATTACACCTCAAGGCTATAAGATTCCTAAAGCATATAAAATGATGCTCCCTTGCACCAATAAAATTGTTGAGTATGAAGCTTTGGAAAATAGATTAAAGATGGCCATTGAGTGGAAGATTACAAAACTGTACCTCTATGGTGATTCTCAGCTAGTAATTAACCAAGTCAATGATCAAAATCAAACAAAAGATGAGAAGATCATGTTGTACAAAAGGATGATTGATGACCTCAAGAATATTTCATGTTCATTACCTTCCAACAAGTGCCAAGGGAAACAAATAGAGTTGTTGATGCTATCGCTACTTTATCCTCGATGTTACAATTGGAAGAACATCAGTTTTGCTATGAGTTTTTGGTGGAAGAACTCCCTTTCCCTGTGTATGACTCTCTCAAATCCTAGATTATCTACTCAATCATGGACACTGAACCTTCCCATTATAGCCAAATCTACTCCTATCTTTGTGACCAAATTATCCCTCCTGACTTATCCAAAAATAAAAAAAGAAACCTTATAAGGAATGCCTCATGTTACTTGATCGTGGCTAATGACTTGTATAGAAGAGGTCTTGACGGTACTCTCCTTAGGTGTCTAGAACGCGACGAGTCTAAGCATGTACTAAAGGAAGTCCATGAAGGTATTTGTGGGTCTCACTTGAATGGTCTCTCATTAGCTAAGAAACTCCTGCAGATAGGCTACTACTGGCCCTCCTTGGAAAAATATGCTATTTATTTTTCTAAAACTTGCAAGAAATGTCAAACTCATGGTAACCTGATTAATGCTCCCGCACATGAGTTGTTACATTTTATCACCCACTGGCCATTTCAACAATGGGCCTTTGATCTCATAAGGCAAATATATCCCTCTTCCTCTGGCGGACATAAATTCATTATCACTTCAACTAAATACTTTACAAAGTGGGTTGAAGCACTCTCTCTCATTAAAGCAACTAGAAAATAAGCATCCATGTTCATCTTGAACTATATCATTTACAGATATGGGATACCCTCCTCTATTATCATAGATAATGGAGGACAGTTTAAAAACAAGGATATGGATGAATTATGTGAAAATTTCAAAATTACTCAACACTGTTCCTCTATTTACTATCCTCAAGGGAACAGACAGGCTGAGGCCTCTAATAAGAATATCTTGAAAATCCTGCACAGAAGAGTCAGTAAGTCAGGAAAATATTGGCATCTTCAACTCAACCCAGCCTTATGGGCTTATCAAACCAGCATTTGCACACCTACAGGGGCAATGCCATTTTCCTTGGTATATGGAACAAAACTTGTACTACCTGTTGAGGTATAAATATCCCCACTCCAAGTCTCTTTGCATGGACTCGTCACTGATGAACACTATAGGATTTCTAGAATCTGGGAACTTGAGCTGCTTGATGAAGGTAGAAGAGAAGCATTTGACCATCTAAGGGTCTATCACAAAAGTATGTCTAGAGGTTACAACAAGAAGGTAAGAAACAAATAATTTCAGGTTGGAGGCCTTGTACTTAAAGAAAATCCAAAAAATCAGCAACATCGTGAACAAAAGGGGAAGTTTGAACCCAATTGGCTAGGTCCCTTTGTGATCACTGTAACATTTGGCTCTTGAGACTATCAACTGTCAACTCGAGAAGGGGAATATTTTACTGATCCCATCAACCCGCTCTACTTGAAGACATTCTATAGCTAGACATTTTGAGTAGTACTTGTACAGAGAAAATGATCCTGAAAAAATATCAAAAACAACAAAAAAGCAGAAAAAGTTAAAAACATTTGGAAAAACTCCTGAAAAAATGATCATCCTGGTGAAAACCTAGAAAATAGGCGCCTTGATGGATCAAAATAAAAAATAATTAAAAAATGAAATGATCAAAAATACAAAAAAAAATGAAAAATCAAGAAAAGTGCCTTGGTGAAAACCTAGAAACAGATGCCTTGGTAGCAAGAATAGAAATTCTGCCAAGTGGTGAAAACTTGGAAAACATGCATCACTTGTAATTAGCGCCCCATCTATCAATAGGTCACTTGACTATCTTGACCTTACACAAATAGTAAATTTGACATCTTAAGTTTGGAACCGATTGACTTCTTGAGTCTTATGGTTGTCTCTTGGTTCTCAAACCTGCATACCTTTACATTGTAGGGTTGTCCACTCTATCGTGGATCATCTATCACTAGCATGCATATAGGGAGATGCTCCCAAGCCCACACTTGTAAGACAAGTACCCCTGTAGCCATCCCTCAAGATCTCCTGTATGCAATCTCATGCATCTCATGATACATATGTGCAAGGAGGCACTGGCCCCAACCTAACTAATTTAGAATGGTCACCAATCTCTCTAGTACCCTACCCCATCCACACAAGAAACCCTGCTAGCTCATGTCCGCCATCATGAAGCAACCAATGAATCTGGCTATGACACAAGGAAATGGAAAATCTATGCCATACTGTGCCAACATGTCATCCTAGGAGATGGACCTGTCCAAGATAGTATGATCATGGAAGGCTTGAATTAGTGCTTGTCTTCCCAACAATGGTGCTGCATCATACTCAAAATGCTCTCCTGCAAATGAAATTTGAAGAATCCTGTATATGTCCTCGGGAGTAATGGTCATCTCCCCGGTCGGTAAATGAAAATTATTATGCTCATTGTGGAATATCTCCACCAATGTTGCCAACAATCCATGGTTCACCCAGATGTCAGGCACCTGGGTCAACCATCCAAAGTTGCAATATCTTAGATGACCTCTCTGATCATCAGACAAGTTCCTCACCAACCGCATAGTAGGAGGATATGTGGACCTAAACTAAATATCTGGTAAATCCACCTACTAGAAGACAAACAGTGGAAATACATCAGTAAAAACATCAAATTCAGATACATTCAATATGCATCAATAAGATAAGTTGATAAACAAGCTAAGAAATCAAGAAAACACGCAATCAACACGAGAATTATTCAAAAAACTACCACTGCCTCCCAAATGACAAAGTACAACAAAGGGTCATTGGTACCAAGACTCATACGAGTCAGGATCACATACAGTATGACAAAATAGACTGAAATGACAATTCTAATAAGGAAATATGACAAAGTGGGCTTGTATGAAGGTGATCGTGAAACAAGTGGGTGGTCCTCATGCAAAAAACCAAATGGCCCTAGACGACAAATGATAGTTTTCTAGTTTGTCGTACAAGCCCTCTCACTGACTCATACGATGAACTGGGACCCTACAACCTAAAACAGTGAAAAACATTGAAAATCTATGAAAAACTTGCAAATTGAATGTGAAGGCAAATTTTATCAGTTACTCACTGGAGGCGGGTAGTCCTGCAGCCGTCTGTACCTCTGCATGCACTCAAATCAATTATTTTCTACTAGGACCACCATTTTCGCTCAGAGAAGCTTCTTGAAACTCAAACTTGGATGGTGAAAATGATTTGAAATGACCCCTTCGGGCCTTATATAGTGATTTTGACCTAATTTTCAAAGTGCTTTGATCGATGTGAAAATTGCACCCTTGGTTAATTAGACAACTCTGAATCCATATTTGGGACTGAAATCAAAATTCAAAGACATTTTAATAGTAAAAAATGTAGATTAACCTATTTTCTCAAAATGTAGTTGATCAGTGACGCTTTCCTCATAGAATTTCACTTTGAGATTAATCTTGAGCAACTAACTCAAGCATTTCCCACTTCAATACAAATGTCCATCTTGGTCAACATTGGTTCACTGGACCTCAAACAAGCTTGCATCTCCAACTGCTTAGTGCTTTGCGCTTCTGGCTCCTCACATCATTTCAATTTTGATCTCGAGGGGGTAGTACCATTATATCAACAATTTGATTCACATCAACAAGTTCAATCTCTAGGGCCATCAAACTCTGACTTAAATCAAGATCAATCAAGTGATTTTCATCACTGCACATCAAATCTAAATCTCTAGGGACATATCAAATTCATTGCACCACGTCAATTTTGTAATACCTCTCTTAATCAGGTAATTGGCTTCATTAGGACCCATATCAAGTCAGTTATCTTAAGTAATCAATCGAATGGAAATCAATCTCATTGCACCACATCAGGTTGAATCATCATTCAAACTCAATCCAAAATTGGGAAATCTGCTTGGAGGATGGACATTCAATTTCATCGCTTCACATCAAGCTGAATGCTTGAACTCTTTTATTAGTTTTCGCTCAATCAAGCCCAGAGCTGATATCCTCATATCTCTCTATCAGTCTTTTCTCGATCAAGTCTGCAATTGATATATTCAAAATTTCTATCCATCTTCATTCAATCAAGCTCAAAGTCGGTACTATCAGTCTTCGCTCAATAAAGTCCGGAGCTAATATCTTCAAAATTCAATCGATCTTCGTTCAATCAAGTTTGGAATTGGTTATGATCCAAGAGATAATTTTATCGCTTCACATCAAGCTATTTCCAGATTCAGCCAAGATTCACATATCTTTTGACTCAATGTGTTCCCAGATCGATCACACATTAGTCAAAGAGGGGCAAATTTAATCACCTAAAATTGGTCTAGCAAATCTATATCCCCTATTTCTGATTAATTAGTCTTAATAAATTCTAGAAATCTAAGACATCATCACTAAAACCTAATTATGAGATCACTTAATCAAATTTGCTTACATAATTTTAATGTTGATTTATTGAATCAAATCATCAAATTCCTAAGCCAAAAATGCATAAAACATTGAGATAAATCAAAAGGTCCTAAGTCCCTCTTTAAATAAAAAATTGAACCCATTCACACACGTGTGAGCACTCAAAAATCAAATCAAATACACAAAAATGAAAATACCAAATTTGTCTCATCCTCCACAAGGTTGACCAATCAAAAGAATTCCACTTAGCTCACATGGATTGAGGGAAGTTGCATCTCCACTGTTTCACATTCCCTTTTGCCTCTTACTCTCAACCATCCATCTCTTGGAATTTCCTATAAAAGGGATATCTCCCCCTTGCTCGTGGCTAGACATGCTAGAGAAACACAAGAAGATTTGGAGTAGAGTTATAATGTTATTTTCATTATAGAGTTTCATTGTGCACTTATAGTTCTTACTTTCATATTAGGTCATTTGCATTGTTACATTGTTAAGATTCATTTCTTAGTTTAATGACATCTTAGTTTCCTTTCATAGCTTAATGGTAGATGCATTTTTCTTCTCATTGATAGCTTAATCTTTCATTTTAGTCTCATTCCTCATAGTTTATATGCATTTGGTTTTCTAGTTCATGCATTTTCATTTTTCAAAGGCTTTTAAGAGCAAAGCATGCAAGTCTATGAATCTTACTCCCTTTTGCATTGAATCTTCCATTTTGGAGTAGTCAAGTCATTGATTTTCTATGTCCAATCTGATGGGAAACTCATGATAATCACACTCGCTTAAACTAGGAAGCAATAAGCCAATTTCAAGGGTTTTGATGTTATATTTGATCTTGATTTTATTACTAACCCCTTTTGATGTAATGGTTTATTGAAGTGTTTGGTTGCAAATTCTAATCACACATTTACCACACACACAACAATCACTTTAACAATAATTTTGTAAGAAATGTTAAGTAATGTGATTGCATCTTCATTTTTCCCTTCAAGAATTAGTTAGATAAGGACCCTATTAATGTTTAGACCTAGAGATCCAAGATCCAAATCTTCCAAGCACATCATATAAAAGTTATCTTTATTATGTTCCCACATACTTTGATAAAACACTACTAAAATCTCTTTTAAACTAGGACATTTATTAGCTTCCATAGAAAAAATAACATGTTCTCAATCTTCAATGGAAAAAGAGTGATCTAAGAACTAGAAATAATCAACATCAAATTTCTTTGGAATTTAATCTTTGATTCTTTCTTCTAAAATGGGTTGGACATCTTGCCAATACAAGTCCTCTTTGAAAAGATTTGCGTAAAAATTATAAAATAAGTGGACTGGTTATGTGGCTAATTACAAGGAAAACACCACTCATAATCAGTTGCCATATTGTTTTGGACTAGTAAAATCTGCCTAGAAGAGGTGGATGCATAGGGGCTATAGGGTTGGAAAGGCCTTTGATTAAAATTCCTCTTTGAACTTGAGGATCATATTGAAGATGAGGTCAATTTGGCACATAAGGAGCTTGGTAAGGTCTAGTATTTTGGCATTGTTGCCTCTCTAAGTTAACAACCTTATTACCAAACATCTTTAATAATCCTTTTATCTCTTGAAGCTCTTGGGATGGGGCTGGAATTACAGTTTCTTGGGATGCAACTTGACTATTAAATGCTAGAAATGAAAGGACAAAAACTATACTAGATGGTATTATAGGGACATTTGGTTTCTCCTCAACAAAAAATGGCATTAGAGGCCTAGGTATTATCTTTCCATCTTGGATTAAGATATTTTCCACCCCTATTGAAATATAAAATGTTGTTGGTAATGTATTCCCGCCCATGGATAGTATCATAACTAATATCACTATTTGAAGCTTTGAGATAAAACAAAAAAGCATAATCATTTGATGGTTTTACTGAGGCTAGAATCCTATTCCAATTCTTCTGGAAGCTATAGTTGAAGTCTACCATATGTTCATGTGGAGTTCTTTTGATGGTAGTGAGTTGCTCCACCAATGTAAGATGATCTAACTTGTCCTCATGTCCATTCAACCTTTCACAAAGTTGGTCCCATGTAGATATTAAATTAACAACCAGTCCTTTGAACCATTAGAGTGCTTTACCCTTAAGAGAAGCTTCCAAGATCCTCACAACATTCTATTCAGTAATATGATGCAAAATACACAATGAGGCCACATCTCTAATATGTTTTATTGCAGTTGTATGCTCCTCTCAAGTGAAAAATGGTAGAATCTTAAGGGTCGATGATGAAATATCATTGTGTTGGGCCAAATTCAAGGGACTTCCTTGATCAAAAGATATGAAGGGTTGATTCTTAGGAGGTGGTGGATTATGAGCCATGATAATTCTTTAAGGATTGGAAATACTAGGGATTGTAGGATTTTTAGGTAGTTAAACTATAGAGCTGGAAAACAGAGGATTTCTATAGGCTATAATAACAGGATGAGAATTAGGGATTGGAGGCAAAACCCCACTAGATGAATTAGATACCTTTTCTACTACCTTAACTTGCCTTCTTTGTCGTAGCTCGGAATGCTCAACAAGATATGCAATTTACCTATTTTGATATTTTTGCATATGCTAAATCACTAATATTGTTGAAACCAAATATTTAGAGTCGCCAAGTGATAAAAAATTTCCTTCTTGAAGGTTGAAATATTGTTTCTCACACCAAAAAAATAGCAAGATGAAGCTCTTATGAATTGAAAATCAGTTCAAATGTCCCACTAGCGTGCCAAAAATTGTTGTCACGAGGATTTGCACCCAAGAGCTAAGCCTAAAGCTCAACAATCTCATGCAACATGGGAACATCTTTGAGCATGTGGGTTGCTCCTTGTAAAGATGTACCTCTATATTATGGTCCATCTCCCCTTTAGATATCCTAAAAATACTAACTTCTTGACAATGAAAAGGGATAAAAGGGTGCTTGTAATTTCAAAATCTATCACTAATAGGTGATACACCAACAAACTAGAACTTAAAATGTTGTTTAAACTCACAAAATTACTCGAGTAGTGAAGCTTTATCATCTCACAACTCAGCTAAAAGTCCTTTCAATAAAGATTCTTATGAAAGGTTCTACCTTTATGATTCTTGAAAAAGGAAAACAATGTTGTTTTCATAATTTTGATTCACCAGAAAAATAAACACATTCACAGACTTACACTATAACATGTCACTCTATGCATTCAACATTGAAGGAATTTGATAAAATGAAGGAAAACACAACATTCTTATCAGATAATTAACAAATAATACTGGAACATAATAATCTAATAAGGAAACAAGCTTCTATTATTAAAAATCAGGAATCTCTTGCATTTCAAGGAAACAATTCTTCCAAGAGCTACAATAATGCTTCTTCTTTTTTGTTGTGTGCAAAAAAATGGAGAGAAAAGAACCCTAGAAGAAATAATTACAAAAGAGCCTTATAGAAAAGTAATCCCACAAACTCTAAGGTGAACTGAAGAAGAGACATGACTGCAACTAAAGGTAGCTTCCTTAAATTGTGCATGAATTGGAGCTCCACCTTCTTGGGTCGAGCATAATAAAAAAATCCTCAAAAATAGAGGTTCAAACTACTAGAAAGAAACAATTAATGCATCAAAAGGCTCCCTCACTTATGCATAACCCAATGGGACCTAAAACTAAAGACTAATTGCTCATTAAGTCACCAAATCTCCTATTTCTTCTCCATAGTGTTTGTAGAGATCCTTTAGATCCTCTATTACATCTCTTGACTCATAATTAATAGCCTTTTCTATTAGTTTTGCACAATCATAATATGATATTTATTAAGTGGTTTATGGATCACCCTTATTAAATATCTTACATTTTGGTGTAATGCAAAATAAAAGTAAAAATAACCCTAATACCACCGAGGGTATTAGTTGAAGGAAAAGTTTCTAAAAAATATAGGCAAAAATGTCTTTTCTCATTGATGACTTAGGGTAAAAACCCTAAATGAGACCACAACCCTTCATATGAATTTTTCATTCATTCTTTTTTCTCTCTAACTTGGTGCCACCATGAGGGTTTTTGAAGCTTTTTCTGTCTAGGTAAATTTCATTTTTGCTTATGTTTTTTAGAAACTTTTCATTCAACTAATACCCTCAGTGGTATTAGGGTTACTTTTTAATTTTATTTTGTATTAAACCAAAATGTAATATATTTAGTAAGTGTGTTTCATAAACCACTTAATAAATATCATATTATAATTGTACAAAACTAATAGAAAAGACTATAAATTATGAGTCAAGAGATGTAACAGAGGGTCTAAAAGAGCTTTGCACACACTATGGAGAAGAAATAGGAGATTTGGTGACTTAATGAGAAATTAGTCTTCAGTTTAAGGTCCCCTTAGGTTATGCATAAGTGAGGGACCCTTTTAAGGCAATTCATTTTTTCTTTCTAGTAGTTTGAACCCCTATTTTTGAGGATTTTTTTTATTGTGCTCGACCCAAGAAGGTGGAGCTCCAGTTCATGCATAATTTAAGGGAGTTTCCTTCAGTTGCAGTCACGTCGCTTTTTCAATTCACCTTAGAGTTGTAACCACCCTAATTTGGTCTGCTCTGACCATAGACCCTATTTTCCCTAAGTGTGATCATACCCCCGCAATTATGTCAGGACAACTCTTCAATCAGTTGGCATAATTCATTCAAATCAAATTTAATCTCCTAAGTGATTTAATCAATAAATTTTATTAATCACCTAAGCCAATCAAATCAAATCAAAACATGGCTAAGGTAATTAATTTAAAAGGAATTAAATGAAATCCCTATTATACCTCATCACTTGCAAAAGCCTATCTTATAGCCTAAATTAATCTAATTAATTGGCTATAGTCTTAATTAATTATCAAAAGAAATCAAAAGCTTAAATAATTAATTTCCTTATTTTTGAATGAATATATTAAATATAATTCATTTCATTAATATTCCCTTTAACCCTAACCTAACCTACCTCAACTACCTTAACCCTGGGTTCAAACCCATCCCAACCTATTCCTCCCATGCTAAGCCTAATCCTAATCTTAATCCCAACTTAACCCCCTTCCTAATGATGTCACATTCCTAATTTTGCGATTAGGAATTCAACTCACTTGAGAAAGTCAACTTTCTCAAGCTTCCCTCCCTCAAAGTCCACTTTCTCAAGCTTGGACTTAAACCCTCACCATGCTCTCATAAATGCATCATTTAATGCATATTTCTTCCACCATGCCTCATGAATGCCTTCCTCCATTAATGCTTTTACACCACATTAAGATTTTTACACCTCCATTAATGGCCTTGTCCCCTCTCCCTCTCCACATTTATTCTATAAATAAGATGAATTTTGAGCACAAATGGCCCTTAATTTTCAGAGTTGAAAGCATTGTTATGCTGTTGAGATAATTGTGAAATCATGTTGCATTTTAGCTTTGTCATTATGCATTGTTATTATCTTCATTTTTAGAGCTAATATGCATGTTTCTTGAACATTTAGATTACTTTTTATTCAAATATTCTATTCCTAGGTTGTATATTTCACTGATTTGTACATAATCCGAGGGCATGATTATTGCATTCTTCAAACTCCTCCTAGATAGGAATGAATAGATCAATTTTAGTGTTTAGCTTCAAACCCTTTCTTTTTATGTTTTTCTACTAATATAATGATCTATTGAAGTGTCGTGTTGTAGATAATAGGTGCACTAATTAACACACACAAGAGTTTGTGGGGGTCCTTTTCTATAAGGCTCTTTTGTAATTCTTTCTTCTAGGGTTCTTTTCTCTCTAATTTTTTGCACACAACAAAAAAGAAGCAATATTGTAGCTCTTGGAAGCATTTTTGCCTTGAAATGCAAGAGATTATTAATTTTCAATAACATAATATTGTTTCCTTATCAAATTCTTTGGTTCTCGTATTGTGTGTGAATGATCTGATAAGAATGTTGTGTTTTCCTTCATTTTATCAAATTCCTTCAATGTTAAATGCAAAGAGTAACATGTTATAATGCAAGTTTGTGAATGCATTTATTTTTCTGGTGAATCAAAATTGTGAAAACAACATTGTTTTCCTTTTTCAAGCATAAAAAAATCATAAGATTTCATAAAAAAATCATTATTACAAGCATGTGTAGTTGAGTTGTGAGATGATAAAGCTTAATTAGTCGAGTAATTTTGTGATTTTTAGTAGTATTATAAGTTCTAGTTTGTTGGTGTATCACCTGTTATTGGTATATTTTTTTTTAATATTGAGATAGTGTATCAACTGGAAAATATTCAAAATTACCACAATAGCAACAACAGTTCAAAGTTTTGCTGCAGTACCAGCCCTAGTCTATACCAGATCTATAAGTCATTATACATTCTGTTATTACAATATATATCCCAAAAAAATAGAGTATGGAACCATAAAAAATCTAAGGATCCCCCCACCCATCTGTGGTGGTTCTGGTCTCTATAGTGTCCCTGGTGGCTGAATAGTCCCATCCATCATTATTGTTCCTCCGTTCTTGACTGTTCCAATTGTCATTGAGTTCTTGACTCTCCCATTCACTGGTGTATGTATTCTCCTGAGCAACTTTTCTATTGTCCTCCTTTGAATTGGTGACCCGCATTTTTGGTAAACTGGAGTAGTTCACTTGACCATGGTTCTCTATTTGTGATAGCTCGGTATAGGTGGCAGATTGTATGTCTCTCTTGTACACGATCATAGCACCTTCTTGTAGCAGTGAAAGAAATCTCTCTTCTGAAACCTCTATCCTTGCAGAGACCTATGATACAATATTAAGATGTGTGAGCTTAATAAAAAACTTAGTAAGATCCTGTTTCCTGGCTTGGAAGATTTCCTCATTTCTATGTTTCCAAATGACCCAAAGAATTTCAACAGTAAAATAAAACTAGTAGTTATTCATCTTCATATCAAAATCATCCACAAAACCAACAACAACTTCATGCCAAGCAAAGAAATTGATGCAATTCCACATTATGGGACAACCAAGAAAATTGGTCCAGATTCTTTTAGCAAATTCACATTCAAAGAAGAGGTGTTCATAAGTTTCAGGGCATTTGCAAATAGAACAATAAATACTTTGATTTCTAGAGTGGGCAAGAAAGGACCCAACAACATGTTTTTTTAACAAAAGTAACCAACAAAAGCATAAAATCTTCGGTTCAACTTGAGAGTGCCAAAAAAACCAAAGAAAAAGAGCCATCTAGTTTTAGACCAATTGATATTCCAGATAGAGTTAATTATATTTATAGTTCTTGTACCTTCCTTAAGCATTTCATAGATTTATTTACAAGAGAATTCAACTACCTTTTTACCATCATTACATTTCATGAAATCAAACATCTGAATAGAGCTCACCATCTTGCCAGGGAAAAGTCTTCCCACAGCCTTAGAAATCAAAGTGTAGGTTTTTTTTTGGGATTTTGGGATATTGAAGGTGTCTCTGATGTCCTCCCAAGATCTCAATTGTTTGTTTCTCAGCAGATCTTGTATAAGAACAATTCATTTTTTATGCCATTTTTTTCTGAACAACACTAAGTCAAAGCAAGAGGTTTCTCATTTAGGTATAACCCCCACCAAATAGATCTATCCAAAACTGAATATGAAGGGTTCTTCCTAGCATCACTCCTTGAACAGACTTGAGTCCTAACTTGACACCATGCCTTCCAAATGGTATGAAACACTTTTGAACCAAAAACTTTAATCTCAAAATATCCAAACACAATATCATGCAGAGGGGTGTTATGCCATATTTTGCCTTTTTTCATGCTAGATCTCTCAATGTTGTTCCTCACTAGAATTTTCCATGGTTCATTTCCTTTAAGAGCTTTAAGGATCCATTTGACTGCCAAAGCCATCCCTTGTGTTTTGAGGTCCCTCATACCCAGTCCTCCCATCTTTTTTGGAAGACAACACCAATCCCATTTTGCACAATGTCTCTTCCTATTGCCCATTCCATCTGACCATAAGAAATCTCTCAGAATTTTTCCAAATTTTTTAATCTGAATACTGGCCAAAATCTAAGAAGAAGCATAGTAAACTGTATGTGAGGAGAGAACTTCCTACACAACTTGGGCTCTGCCAACAAGAGACAACATATGAGATTGCCATTTGAGGTGCTTGTTTTCTATTTTTTTATATATCCATGTCCACATGTCATTAATCAAGGGTTCAATGACAAAGGGTATGCCAAGATATCTAACAATGGTGGAGGGACCTACCCATTGCCATTCCTTATTCTCAAGCCATCTAGGGGGCTTTCTGCTCATCCCAACATTTTGGACTTATGGGGTGCTATTTTGGCTCCAGATGCCATACAAAAAATATGGAGTCGATTGCGGATATTATCAAAGTTGTCTTACTCAAGATTTATGAAAAGAGCAATATCATCAGAAAACTGTTCAACAAGGAGATCTTCACTATTAGGTAATTGGATCCCTTTGACTGGTGGCCCTATTTCTGAGGCCCTCAGAATATAGGATAGAGCATCTGTAGCTAAGACATATAGAGTAGGTGCCAGGGGACATCCTTGTCTGATAGACCTTTCAAGATGTATGTGATTAGAAATCTCTCCATTTACATCAATTACTGCTGAAGAGTCTTTAAGTAGGATACTTACCCATTTGCAGAAATAGTCTAGGAAGCCAAAAGCCTCTATCATTTTGAGAAAAAAGGACCACTCAATTCTATCATAGGCTTTTTCAAAGTCTAGGAGTACCATAGCCACCTTCTTCCCAGTGCATAGCTTCTCAGCTAGTAATTAGGTTATCCAATATATATCTTCCTTTAATGAATCCATTCCAGGTGACTGAAACCACATCTTTGAGGATCTCACTGATTCTTCTAGCCATGATTTTTGCAATAATTTTGTAAGAAATGTTTAATAAGGTAATAGGTCTCTAATTCTTGATTTGAAATTTATCACCATCTTTTGGTAAAAGTTTGATTAGTCCTTTGTTGATTTTCCTCCCTAAGGATCCTTTTTCAAAAGCTTCTTCATATACTTCGAGCAGTTCCCTTGAGATCCATTCCTTGTTCTTTTTATAAAATTTGGCAGGGAGACCATCAATACCAGGTGACTTATCATTTGCTAAGGCTCCTATGGTTTCATCAATTTCCTTGAGGCTAATTCTCTGTTCAAGTTCCAGCCCTTGTTTTTGAGACACCTTTTTAGGTATCATGTTAATGCATCTATTCATTACCTCAATGTTTTTAGATTTGTTTTTTGAGGAGAACAACTTCTTATAATAATCAAAAAAATCCTGCAAGGTGTCCTTGTTGTTTGAGGTAGTTCCATTTTATGTCTAGATGCCATTAATATCTTCTCTGATCTTCTTAGCTCTAATTAGGTTAAATAAATACTTAGATCCTCTATCCCCATCTTTAATCCATCTGGCTTTGGCTCTAACCTTTTGGCCTTGGATCTTAAAATTCTGGATCTTCCTAAGATTGGATTTGGTTTTGATGAGGGATTTTTCCAATTCATGGTCGCGACCCTTAGCCTGTAGTTGGGTTTCAAATAGGTTCAACTATCTCTGGTAAAATTTTTCTTCTTGGTTCCTATAAAGGGCTTCTTTAGTACCAATAATTTGGAACAATTTACTCCAAACTTTGACCAATTGATCCCATTTATCTCTTGCAGAGAGCTCAGAGTTACATAATTTAGAGAGAGTTGTAGCAGTCTGGAGGGCTTGGAGGGAGTCCTGATCTTCTAAGAGAGAGGTATTTAACTTGAAGAAGCTCTTTCTCTTCAACTTATGGGTATGCGAGGTTTGATCATTATGTGTAATGCTGATATGAATGGGTGAATGGTCAGACAGGCTAACACAAGTCACTTCCACTGGATTCTGTCCAGGTTGTTTGTTGAGGCTGAAAACCATTGAGTTGAAATAAACCCTATCTAACCTACAATATACTCTATTCTTGTTAGCTTTATTGTTACACCAAGTGAACCAGATGTTGTTGTATTCTTGCTTCATATTATCCAAAGGGTCCCTAATTTGGAATCTCTTCTTAAATTTGGTCCAAAAAAATATTTCATTTCCTTTCCATATATGCTTGTTTCCTCCACAGTTATCTTCTCTATTTTCAATCATGTTGAAGTCCCCAATGAATACCCATTTAAAATCAGGAAGGTTGATTGCTATCCAATCCTACAATTGGTCTCTTTCTCGGTAGTCATTAGGAGCATAAATATTGTAGACACCTATTTCTTGGTTGCTATCTTTGAAGACCCCCATACAACCCTATGACATGGGGAGGTACCTTTGGAGCTGATCTTATTGGCCCACTTATTGCTTATAAGCATGGCCACTCCTTCTTTCCCTCTAGTATGATCTGAGTACAAGCAAGTGACTTTATTCCATATGAATTGTAGGGTGTTTAGGGCTTGGAATCCAGTCACCTTGATTTCTTGTAGACAAATGATATCCTTCTTGAGAATCTTATTGCACCAGTTTCTAACAATATATTTTCTATCTGGAATTTCCAGACCCCTGGTATTCCAACTATAGATGTTCATCATCATAAATTTTTGGGAGGGTTTTGGTTCTTGCAAAGTCTATTAAAACACTCTGGAATTTCCTTATTTTTAATTCTAATGTTTTTTCCACTATTTCTCAAGTTGTTACTTCTTTCATAGGATTTCCTTTTCTTTTTTTTAGAGACACCCTCTACAAAGCCTTCTTCCTCACTCACTTGTTCACTCTGCAATGACATGGAGAGGTTATCATTGGGGGAGCTAATGTCTTTGTCGCAAGTAATTTGTTTCCTATTTTTATCAACAAGATCTTTAGGTTGGTGCTCGGAAGGCGTGCTGTTAGGGTAGACCTCACCCTGTCCAACCAAATGCTGCTTTGAAAAACTAGGGGCATTATTTTTTTTGATTTTGGATAGAGCTATTTGCTGAGCATTTTGACATGGGGAATTACCCTCGTTAACTTTTCCTCTTGGAACAGGAATGTACTAAGGTTGGCAGACAAAAGGGTTATGCACATCATTGATCGGGGTTGCCATTTGAACAACAAACTCATCTTCAAATAGAGGATTGGAGAGTGACACAAATTTATCCATATGAGAGTCCAGATTTCCTCTATTATTGACCCTGTTATCTTTAGGACTGATCCTTTCGTGTTGATTATTGTGATTCTGATCTCCAATATCTTATTTCAAATTATTCATGGAATTATTGTCTTTTTTGTTCAATTCTTCTTTATTAAACTCTTTATAGTGGTAGATTTTGAAATTAGAAGCATCCTTTTATCCCCTTTCCTTGTCAAGAAGTTAGTATTTTTAGGAGATCCAACCCATAATCTAGAGGTAAATATTTATAATGAGAAATTCACAGGCTAAAATATGTTCACATGTTGCAGAAGATAGTTGAGCATTAGACTTAGCTCTTGGGTGCAAATCCCTATGACCACAATTATCTCTTTTGAATTTGTAATGAGATTGCCCTTTTCATCTTTAATTTCCCTAATATATGAACCCGTGTTACCCTCCTTAACCCAATGTAATCTAGCTATGATTTTAGCACCATGTCCCTGAAGTCCTTTTTTTTGAATTTAAGATTCTAGGGAGGCTATAGAAGTTTTTAAATTGATATCATTTGGATTTGCATTCAATAGTTCCTATCATGTTCAAGCTTTCCTTTAAGAGTTTTTTTACTTTACGTTTATACTGCCACAATATTCTTCTTCCAAAGGTACATAGAGAATTAACACATTATGATGTAACATAGTGCCACCATTCCCTATAAGAGTCTCCTTCTCTTGGCTTGGGGATATTGTTGTGAAGACCCACTAATGAAGCTAAAAAAGAAGGATTTTTAAAGATGAAGTATTAATTTTTTGTGGAAGCCTCGGCTCACTGATAGCCTTAATATTTCTTGCGATAGAACAAATGATAGGGAAGCAATCTAAAAGAGAAGAGGGGAAATCAACTTGAACATAAAGGACATGTGGATCTTGAACTATCTACAGATTAGGGGAAATCTAGAATCTATCAAGAGTGCTCAATTTTTTTGTCCTCTCCAAATCTAATATTTAACCAAGTGAATCAACTATTGTCACAGCTGAAAATTTTGTTATGTATAGGATCTACAATGCCAATGGTATTGTGACAATATAACCACATATCAAATTATTCATTATTAAATTATCTAGGGCTTGACTAGTTTTTTTCCATTATGATGTTCAACCATATTAAAGTCACCTCCTATGGCCCAAAAACAATTAGGAATGTTTTTGGCCATCCAATCCCAAAATGCAATATTTTCTTTTATATAATTTAGAGAATATACATAACAAAACCCAATGGGTTGTCCATTGATAAAAGTGAGAGCCCACACAAATATGTCAAGGGTCCTCACCTTTTGTAGGGTAGGAAAATGAGGAAACAAAGAATATTACATGCTAGAGGAACCACTAAACCATAAACATATACAAAATTCAATCCTAACCTGACAATTAAAGAAATTTAAATAAAATGCTCAAAACATGAAAAACATAGAATCAAAAGCACTCCCTCAATTGGAGTTCAATGTCATTTCTTTCTTCCCTATATGTTGATATGTTGCTCCCATTATGACAAAATACACCTATAGCATGAACGCAAGAAGTTGACAATAATGACGAGAAGATTCAAAGGCTAGTGGCTCAAAATTGATAGATGACATTGAAAGATAGTGGTTAGGATAAAATGAGAGAAATGATCTCAATTTATAGAATTTGAAAGAGGAATTGCAAATTAGTAATCAATTTGCAAAAGGGCAATTTTCATAGACTATGGCAATTGGAAAATTTAAAAGAGAAATTTTTTCATAATTAATGACAACTTATGATAAGTTTGATGCACACTTAGAAATCAATGAGTGAAAAAAGAGGAAATTTATCATAAACTATGACAATTTATGACAAATGGGAAAAAAGGAAAATTGTCATAAACTATGACAATTATGACAAAAGGAAGAAGGAAAAGTGTCATAAACTATGACAATTATGACAAAAGGAAAAGGGGAGGTGTAAGAAGTGAAAGTTAATTAATAGGAGGTGTAGGCTATAAAATAGGAGGTGAAGCACAAATTAAGGGATAAAATACCATTTGTAAAATAAGAGAATATTCAATTATTAAAATCAAATAATTCTCACATTTAGGAATTAGGAAAAGTAAGAATTAGTAATTCTCAAATCAAGAACAAATAGGCAATTAATCAATGTAAGATTAATTAATTGCGAGACCATGGGAAAAGGGATAAATAAATTATCAAAGCTTGGGACTTAGGAATAGGGGATGAAGTATTGGGTTTTGATTACGTGAAAAATAGGTTTTAGGGATCTGAAACCCAGTTATAAAGGGTTGCATAGATATGATCATTAAAGTCCAACAAGAAAAAAATAATGGCTAACTGTCACAAAACTAAAACATTGGCAAGGACACAGAAAAAGATAATAGACAACCAGGAGCTAGCCAAAAGCCAGCAACCAAAAAACAAAAAAGAACAGAATAGGAAAGAGACTAAACAAAGTTTTTAAGAAGCTCAACGACTTCAAGCTCCAAGTGAGTCATATTATCATGAGAAACCTTGAGGTCTTAAATCTCCTTGTTGGCCTTCAAAGCCTCTTTCTTCTTGTTACTAGCACAAGTCCTCCTCCCAGTACCCACATTCTCCTCAAGATTGATATCCTTCACCTCCTTCACTTGAATGATGGCTTTCTCCTGATTGATCTGCTCCAACTTCCCTACTAGAATCTTTAAATGATCAGCGGAGGCCTTAAGGATCGTATAGCTTTGTTCACCAATTTTCTTTAGGGTAGCTTCCAGACCAACAATCCTCACATCCACTGTTGACGGGGTTTGGCTGACCTAGTCCGCCAACAGTCATAAGTTGTCACCGGGTACCAGAGGTACCGGCCAACTCCACCTGCAAAGGTTATCAGGGGAAGTTAGATTCCCCGGGCCTTCAAGCACCTGGGTGTCGGGTCATGACGGTGCGGGGCTTAGTTGGGAGAAGTGACTATTTTTGAGGGGGATAGCTAGTTTCTTCAACTCGTTCCCTCCATAGATTCACTTAGGTAAGGTTTCCCCTAGCATTCTACACTTAGCAAATAAAATGAAAAAGATCCTGCAGGGTTGGAAATACTTCATCTAACTATAGTCATGTTTAAACATTCATAACATCAATAATACTCTGATATACTACACTAAATACCAAAAAAATACACAACCATCAGCTAGTATTTTATCAGTAGCGAGGGAAAAAGGTCGTTAATCTATTTGACATATCAGAGTAAAAGACATAAAGAACATAAAACATGAAATACCATTAACTCAGAAGCAAGAATGCCAACAACATCATTGCAAAGAATTCTCCCTTCTTTATTAATGTCTCTTCCAGCAAGCACTGGTGCGTGATACAATGGTGGCTCCAGGGGAGCGTCTAACTATTGAAAACAGAACAATGGAGCATTGAGCTTTGCAACTAAAATGAGGAATCACCTTTATACAATTCTCTTCTAACCCTAACCCTATTTTACATCATGTTTCAATAAAATACAATATCTGGGGGCCGGTACTACCTGCGCCACTGTACAAAAGCCCTTGAGACAGAATAGGCCTACCATGTCAGAAGAATGAGACAAGAATATACAGCAGAAGAATCAGCCTTGAGAAGAGAGCCAGGAAGGAGAAGGAAGAAAGTAGGTCCCCCAGGGATCGAGGCTACATGCCTCATAAATGGGAAATGCAGCACCCTGTCTCCAATGCACTAGGTGTACCTTCGAACGACGCCTCGAGAAGACCACCCTGTTAGAAAACCAACTGTTGAGTCGATGCCCCCTTGATGTAGCCAACTACCTTCTGACAGTCTTTATTAACCACTCCTGAAAGTGACCGGTCAACCTCGGGGACTGGGACACAGATCACTTGAAAGAATACAAAATTTGGGACCTGAGACTTCGGGATCCAGGAACTTACATTCCCAAAAGAATAAAGAATACCCAATGTTTGAGTTTTCTCTGGCCCTCGGAGAAAGCTCAAGGTTGCTTATTATCATTGAAATCCTGGAGGAGGCGGGAGATGCCATCTTCGTCGATATCCTTTAAGCTGGCCCTTCGGTACTTAGCCACTTCAATTTGTTCCCCTAGGTCCGGAACATTCTCCTTAAACTCGTCGACCATTTTTGCCATGTCGTGACCACTAAGCACCATGCGAGTTAACTTTGTCATTTGGGCACCATATATCCCCTCTGAGAATTGATACCGGGACTTCATCATTTCATCAAAACTCCCCAAAACTGAATCCTCTAGTGTGCATGTATCTGTACTGAGGGGGTCAGTCCCGAAAGTCTTTACCACAAAAAACTTGTATAAATTGAAAGAATATTTTACCGCATTGACTTTATCTTGCAGAGTCCCTACCAGTTACTTGGTTACCTCCAATGTGAGGTCAAGTCTGGAGTGTTGGGTCCTCACAAAATCAAATGATTCATCCCCCAGAATTCCAGATTCATAAATCATTTCCTCTCCCAGGCCAAGGAGTTCTTCAATCTCCACCTTCCATGCTTGATAATTCTTGATATCACCCTCCCACAGGTCAATAAGGGTCTCCGCCTGGTGTATAACATGCCGGGCCGTATATAAATCTGGGAGGGTGGATACCAGAAAATGCCAGGTGTTTCCTATTTACAGGGTGACCCACTCGTCCACTGCCTGGGCCTTCTTCTTCATAATTCGCAGGGAGTCTATGTCGCTCTGCGGTAAATCTTCAGAGGTGGAAGCCTCTGGAGGAGCGTCGTTGATAGGTCGAGCCAGCTCAGTAAGCAACCCCATAAGGTTTGCATTTTTTTCCTTTTCTATTTTGAGCCTCTGAGCTTCCTTCTCATAACGGGCCTCTACTGCCCTAGCTGCCTCCTTTAGCAAATCCACCTCACCCTGTTTTCCCCTTTTCCCCAGTGATACCTCTGCAACGCTATAATCTTTGGGCTCTGTGGTTGCTTCATCGGCACCTGGGGGAGGTGTCGCCACAATGGAAACTATTTCTCCGCTTGGCCTGGTTCGAAGAGTATGAACCGTTCGGGCTTTCTTGGCCTTCAGTGGGGCCTGGACCTGAGCCATCATTTCGGCCAGGGAGAGAGGAGTTTCGGGAGTGGATGGAGCTTTTCTTTTTCTGCTCTCTACTAACTGTTAGAGTAATAGTCTATCAGGGTTACTAATTCAAATCATTATGATCTAATTAGTAACTTCCCTATTCACTCTAGTTTGCTTAAGCTAACCTTAGGTAGTTTCTATTTCTGTTAGTTTCCCTTTTTAGGGTTCGGCATCCTTTATAAGGATTGTCCGCTTTGTAATTCATAAGGAGTTTGTAAATCATTTATTGTTGAATATAGAAGATAATTTCTGTCAACATGCTTTTTCATTCTCTGGCCTATCGGCCGCCATAGCTTCTATTTCTTCTATCTTCTGTCTTCATTCTCGTAGCAGCTCTGATACCATGTTGAGATTGATGAATATCAATCTACCCAAGATTGTTGAATATAGAAGATAATTTCTGTCAACATGCTTTTTCATTCTCTGGCCTATCGGCCGCCATAGCTTCTGTTTCTTCTATCTTCTGTCTTCATTCTCGTAGCAGCTCTGATACCATGTTGAGATTGATGAATATCAATCTACCCAAGCTTCCTGATCAGGCCTAGTTGCCGGGACCCATCTTTCCTACTTTCTGCAGTAGTTTCCTAGGTTTGGCTTCTCCCTAAGCTTATCTTAAGGGGGGGTGTTAGAGTAATAGTCTATCGGGGTTACTAAT
>MU223478.1:1264380-1331470 GCA_018584345.1 Thuja plicata
AACATGCTTTTTCATTCTCTGGCCTATCGGCCGCCATAGCTTCTGTTTCTTCTATCTTCTGTCTTCATTCTCGTAGCAGTTTTGCATGCAGGGTTCTTGGGTAGATTGATATTCATCAATCTCAACACTAACCACTGAGGTGCCAGGGGTGGCTTTTCTGCCAGAATTTGTTCCCTTGATTCTTCCCCGGTGTCCTGCGGCTGTTGCTCCTCAGTGGTGGGGACCTCATCCATCCCTTTCCCTGTGTCTTTTTATTCATTAGAAACATCTTCCTTAGAATCCTCCATCTCCTTAGCCTTATCCTCTGTGTTGATTGCTCTGTCTGGACTTTGGTAGGCTTCCTTGGGATTCCCTCTTCATACTGCTCTTCTTGTTGCTCTTCCTCTACCGCCAGGGCTTCTTCTTCTGTTGGTACATCTTTTGGTAGTAGGGGAGGTATTGGGCCAAGATTTAAAGTTTAGGCCGCGGTAATTACCTGCCCAAAGGTCGCTCCCAAGAGTGGCCCTTAGAACGTGGCGGCTGGGGTTACGATTATTCCTGAAGGTCCGGTTCCCCCAGCAGATGCCATTTGTTCACCCTGCCTTTATTGGTCCATCCCCAGACCCTGCATCTCTTGAGCCTTAGAGGCAATCTCTGGCTCTGGCTTTGGCTCCCTTTCTTCTACCTGCTTTTCCTGCTCCTGTGCAGGTTCTTGTTCCACAGCCTCTTGTTCTGCAGTTGCTGGTTCTGCCTCTGGGACTTCTGTCCCTGCTTGTCTGGTGTCCCCCTGTAAGTTTCCGAACTCATCAGTTGCAAAGACATCAAATTCCTCCTGTGGTGGGGGACTGTCTGGGACTTTGGCAGGCTCTGTTTCCTTCTCTGGCTCCGGGGAATTGGAAGAGAGGATCTCCACCTGTTGGGCCTGGGACGTTCCCAACCCCGACTCTGCCTTAGGCTTTTGGTTAAGCCTCTTCTTTCTTCAGATAACCAAAGGTGGCCCCGCATCCCTTATTGTTGTTGCCTTTGTTGGATCCACCCCCGTTGCCTTCACCATTAAGGGTGCCAGCGACGGGGAGGAAGAGGGGCGAATTGGCCTGGCCATTAGTGTTGGAGTGGCCAGCCGTGTGATCTATTTCTCCCTCATCTGTTGGGAGGCTGCCACTGATTGTTTTATTTTCTCTTTTATGGGGACTTCTTACGTAGAAGGGGTTGTATCTATCTCTTTTCCTTTATCAACTCTCTGCGAAGAAGTCCCGGCCCCCGAAGTCAATTTTGGTGTTGGCTAGGCTGCTCGGCGGGCACTTCCGGGGCACACCTTCTTGAAGTAGGCATGACTTTGCTCGACTACCTCTCGAGTGAAGTCCTCAATTGTAGGCCCTTCCTGGGCATCCCAATTTATCAGTGGAAGAGTCATTGTATCGATCCCCTTTGCCTTGTACTGGGGATCGATAGTGGGGGCGGCGTCTGAGAAGTCCTCCGGGAACCTCCGAAGCTTCAACCTTTGCATCATGCTTTCCATCATCCTGACGTAGTGCCAGCTCTGTACCTCCAGGTCATCTTGGAAATCTGCCCAGAAATCCTCCATATGGATGTGATGGGGCTCTGAAGCCTGGGGTAGTGCCATTGCAATCTTGCCGTGCGGATCAAAATTTTTTTGCGCCAAGTAAAATTCTTCCAAGTTGTAGCTTTTCAATTCATTATCTGCCTCTTTTGCGGCGTCCAGGCTGCATGTGTAGTTCCCATAGATGATTGGGAACGAAATATTGGGTATCTTCTTCAGGGCGAAGAGTGCGTGCACCTCCATTATTTTCCTGTAGTATTCCAAGAGTACGATCTTATCCCCACAGTGTTTGGGCAACAAGTAGGGTTTCCCAGAGAAGCCGGTGACCCTAATGTAGGTGTGTTGTTGGAACTGAATGTAGTAATGTCCATAACTCTAGACCAAATTCATCGCCTCTGAGGATAGGCGGTATCCTACGTCCTGCGTGGGTGTGAGCAGGTGATAGTAAACGAACGCATCATTTACCTAGCAAAAATTGGGGAAGCTGGCCTCCCATTGAACCTGTGGGAAATGGTCCCACGATGCTTTTTGTCCCGGGCCAATCCTGAAATGAACTCATGGGTGGAAAACTAGTGACACAGGAAACTCGACCACCTGGCTAAGCTACCCGAAAGGATATACAATGACTATACATAAATGTACACATATATACATTATGAAATGATGTCTGTAGGAAACCAGGCAAGGCATAGAGTATATACAACTTTATACATAATCTACAAACTAGCTACTTCTGTGCAGAGGGCGGACAACCCTCTGGCAGAGCCGACCCACCAATGGGCGGCAAAACCAGAAAATAGGAAACAAACAAAATAGAAAGACAACAAATAAACAAATGACGAAGAAGAAACACCAGGAAAACAAAAAGAAAACCGATGGGAAAAGAGACACCAACCTAAGAATGCTGAACGGTGGAGGAAAGGAGGAAGTTACCACGGGAGCTCTGCAACAGCTACAACCGTTAATCGATCACAACTGCCACCACGAAGCACTCACAATCGCCTTGGAAAGGATGGAAGTGTTAAGTACTGATTATCACTAACTTTCTGCAAATTGCTCTATAATCACTCTAAAATTGCTCTGAGTGCTTGAGTGCTTTAATCGCGGTAAATGTGAAAATGATAGATAACTTCTATTTATACCCATGGCAAAAAGGTGATCCACCTCCTCCCAAAAATCTCCGGACAAGCAAACCTCCAGACCTCGGGCCTGAGGATTCCCCGTGACAATCACCTTTCGACATTCGTGGCAAAGAATCATGGAGTCTGAAATCTGGTTCCCAACAAAGATCAACCTCTGGGACCAGAGTCCCAGAGATGAGAAACCAACCAAACAAAACACAACGGGGAAGAAAACCCTGGAGAAAGAAAACAAAGGGAGAGACAAGGCAAGAGCCGCAAGCAAAAATAAACAAAAGAAAAAAAAGGGGGGACCCAACATTTTGCACACAAAATGTATGGACAGGGATGTAGGGCATAACAAATGGCGACTATCTGGGACAAATGCCTTAGCGCATTTGAGAACTACAGAATCTCTGGTTAGCAAAACTGGAACAAGCCACTTTCTGAGGTATCTGACAGGCAAAGAGCAACATATCTGAGAGAATTGAACCACACGGGAATTAGTCTGTAGCCCTTCATCAGTGGTGTCGTGTGTGCTTTGGAAGGAAATCAAGCTAATGACCTATGGGAGAAGTAGAGAAGAGGCACTAATTACATCGAACCAGTCATCAATTTGCTCGTGTCTCCCGGAGACCAGAGTTTCATCTCGCTTTTCCTTTTCTTATTATTTTGTTTGTTTCTAGTTGGGAAGGCGGTACTTCTTTCACCATTAAACTTAAGCTTAGCTAATTTCAATGGCGGTACTTCTTTCACCTGTCCACATATACTTAGATGTTTGAAGAGGGGATAAAACTCTAGACCCGGAAAGAATTCCTTAAAGTTTCAGAACTGGGTCAACCAACCAGTACAACTGATCTACCCTCGGTGTGTCCGATTACGTGTTCCTTATATTACTTGTGTTCACTGATTGCCAGACTCCCGGAGACAACACCCGATGGAGATTGCTCAAAATGTGCCACATCCTGTGAAACAACCACAGAGACCGGGCCGACTCCACTGCTAAAGATAGATTCTAGAGTTCACCATGCCGCAGACATCGTACCAGAGGCCAGAGTTTATGCGAAGCATTCCAATTCCTACAAGATAGAAAAAAACGCCGAGACCTCGAAAGAAAACCAAAAATGAAAACAAAAACAACAAAAAAGGACTGCCCCAGAGAACAACCGACAAGGCTATTTACAAGACACAACACCTCACAGCGAGGCACCCAGGAGAAATATTTACAAGCGGAAGGCTTTACATAAAATACAACTTTGGACAAACTTACCCTATTTGAAGTAGTGTTTGAGAAACTATCCATTAACGGGCAATGAGACAGGTTCACCAATCAGGGTGTTAAGGCAGTAATTATTTGCCCCGCAGATTTTTGAGATTAGGTATGGTCCGAGCCAGAGCCGTTAGAACTTGGCATGTTTTCCTTTCTTCTCTCGGGCCTTGTCCCACAATAGGACCAGATCCAAAATATGAAAGGCTTTGTATTGGGCTCTTATGTCAAACCATTGTTTTACCACTGCTTGATGATGCATGAAATGTTCAAGGGCCGTGTCTCGTTGTTCTTCCATTCGCACCAGATTTAAGAGCCGAACCTCCACAATGTTGTCCCTGTTTCTAAATTCCTACATAAACTATAAAACTGGGATTTGTAAGTTAACCGTGAATACAGGGTTCTGACCATAAACCAGATGGAACGGGGATGTTCCCAGGGTGGCCTTGACATGAATGTGATCTTCCCAGAGGGTGAATTTCAACTTTTGATGCCAATCCTGGGGATTCTGTTCTAGCAGGTGTTTGATCACTTCAAGTAAATTTTTATTCGTTGATTCAGCAACACCGTTCCCCTGGGGATAATAGTTGCTGAAAAACTTCAGAGTGATCCTCCGGTTGTAGGTCCATTCGAGTAACTGTGCCAAAGAAAATGCCAGACCATTGTCACATACCAAAGCAAAGGGCATTCCAAACCTTGTGATGATGTTTTCTTCCAGGAATTTAAGAACTATGTCTGTCATATTATTTTTGCATGGTATAGCCTCAGACCATCGAGTGCAGTAGTCAGTAGCAGTGAGAATGTATCGGTGATTGGAAGACGAGTTGGGGTTGATTTCCCCGATGAAGTCAAATGCCCACTGGGCGAAGGGCCTAGCCTCGAAGACTGGTTGTAAAGGCATAGCTGGGTTACACTCACGATGCGCTGCAGTTTGGCAAGTGTGGCATTTCCTAACATGAGTGTAAACATCTTTGAATATACAGGGCCAATAGTATCCAGCTCGATGGATCTGATGGGCAGTGGCGTCGGCTGAGCCATGCCTGGTTCCAAACTGCCCGTGAAATTCATCAATCACTCTTACAACTTGGTCTTTGTTGATGCACCAGAGGTACACACTCTCATAGTTTCTGCGGTAGAGCACGGAGTTTTTAATCATGAAGTGGGCGCTTTTCATCCGCAGGGCACGGCGTTTATGGGGAGGTAATCCCTCTAGACATTTATTATTTAGTAACAAGTATACCAAATCGATATACCACGGGTCTTGGGTAATGGACTCCACTGTGTAAGCTTGACATTCTATGTGGAGAGTCTCTTCTGCCATCGCTCGACTTAGTCCCTGGCCTCGGACTATCTTCATAGGCTAAATTTCTAAGTCATATTTCTGGAGGATGGCCATCCATTTCTCCTGTCTTTCACCCAATTCACTCTGCATCAGCAGAGACTTAACGACCTGGTCTGGAATGATAGCATGTACCTTGCTCCAGAGAATATAATGCTGGAATTTCTTCATGGTGCAAACTAGAGCAAAGGCCTATTTTTTTAGTGATGAATATCAGACTTCGACGTTCTTGAAGGGGGAGCTCATGAAAGCTATTGGTCATTCTTCCCCTTCAACCTTTTGAGTCAACACTGCTGTGGCAGAATGCGACGAAGTAAAGGAGTAAATGTAAAACGGAAGGGAATAGTCCAGACTAGCCAGGACAGGTGCTTCCGTTATTGTCTGTTTAATCTGGGCAAATTCCTGCTTTGCTTTAGGACTCCACTCAATCTTGGTATCCTTCTTTATCATCTCATTGAGCGGTTTGACTATTTCTGCGAATCCCGTGATGAACTGCCAGACAAAGTTGATCTTTCCAAAGAAGGATCGCATCTCTTTCTTGCTGCCAGGCATTTGTAAGTTTAGCAACGCTTTGACTCTATCAGGGTCTATGGATATGCCCTTCTCAGAGATGATATGCCCGAGCAACTTCCCTTCGGTGACCCCGAATATGCACTTCTTGGGGTTGAGGGATATTCCATACCGGTGACATCTTTCGCAAATCTGAGCGAGATGGGCGGAATGGTCATGCCTGTCCCGGGAAAAGATGGTCAAGTCATCCATGTAGATGATTATGCACCGATTCACAAGGCCCTCGAACACAATGTCCATGGCCTTTTGAAATGTAGCCCCTGCATTAATCAGACCAAAGGGCATTCTTCTATATGCAAACGTTCCCCACTTGGTGGTGAACATTGTTTTCTCTCTGTCTTCATACTTAACCATGACCTAGTTATATCTAGAGTACCGATCCAAGAATGACATCATCTGGGATCCATTCACTATCTGTAACACCTCATCCAACGAAGGGAGAGGATGATTATCTTTCTTGGAGGCCTTGTTCAAGTTTCAGAAATCCATGCAAAGGCGGATCTCACCGCTCTTCTTTCTCACAGGGACTAGATTGGCAACCCATGTAGTGTGTCGGATTGGGAAGATTATCCGGGCTGACAACAATTTTTCTACCTCTTAACGAATTAGAGGCTCTATTAGGGGGTTGACCGGTCTTTTCTTTTTCCAAAAGGGCTTAGCATCAGGTTTCAGGGGAATAGTATGAGTCATGATAGACGTGTCATATGTTTTCAAGTCTTCATAACCCCATGCAATTACATCGATGTAATCTCAGAGAACTGCAAGAATCTTTTCCTTCTCCTCAAGGGAACAGGAGGTACCAATGTGAATCATCTTTTCTTCACCAGGCTGGCTGATGTTTACTTTTTCAAACTTTTCTCCCTCGGAGGAGGGTGACACCTTCTCCTGGGCCCGAGGGTCCAAGTTGAAGATTCATTCCAGTGCAACCATCCCCTTTGGGATGGTGTTAGTAGGTAGGTCCATGATCCCATCATCTTCGTCACCCTGCCCAGTATCGTCATGGTCTCATTCTTCCACTATTTGGTTTTCAAAGATGCCAACATTCGCCATGAAGGCTAGGATATGCTGATCATCCTCAAAAACCTGAAAGTGGGTGAAATTATCTGGGATGGAAGGGGTAGGGACCATCTCAACTGAAAATCTCTGGAGTCGCGAGCCGGCCATTGGCTCAAGTGTGCTGGCAGAAATGGTGAGGACATCCGAGACAGTTCCGTCACCGGGGAATGAGGTCAATGCCAAAGGCATCAAAATCTTCAATAAGACTCCAAGCCGAATTGTGGTATGCAGCCAGCCTTTTGTCATGGCATGTGTATTGACTTCAGACTTGTTTGACAATCAACTCTGAATCACCCAGAGCCCAGAGGCGAGTGAAACCTTTCCTTAACACAAATAAGAGTCCAAGGACCAAAGCCTCGTACTCTGTGACATTGGTTGTATAGTTAAATTGCATTTTGTAGGATGCGAGGAAGGATTTCCCTCGCGGGTTGATTAGTTCTACACCAGTCCCGTAGCCTTGTTTGGATCGGGACCCATCAAACTTGAGGGTCCATAAGTCATTGTTCGTAATCTGGGGCTGGGGAGGGAGAGTGGCCTTTGGATTTTTGTTGGGAGACTTAGGAGGAGCTCCGTCCCAGACTACTGGCGTAGAGGTAGAGTTTACCTCCGGAGGTGTTTGGATTTGGGATTCTCGGGGAGACGGCACCAGAGGAGCACATCCCGTAGAAACACTGGGCCCTGGGGAATCAGGTATATGTCCTTTATTCTAGAAGGTATCAAGGTGTCGGTTAGAGATTGAAAGACAGGGCCCACACTCGAGCTCTGAATATTTTTGATAGTGTACTCAGCACCAAGTGTCAGATAGGAGTGTAGCAAGGGTTGTTGTGGCACCTTGAGAGTCAATCTCAACTCTCATCTTTTCTTCTAGGTCCTGGGCTCTCTGCAGCACTACGGGATCCTCTCCAGGGATGAAATTGAATGTTAAGATTTCAAAGGGTCGGTACACCCCCAGGGAAGTCTCAAATAAAAAGACCTCATTGACCCTCCCAACCTCGGTAAGGGCCTGTTTCATCCAGGGTTCACTTTCAACCCGGATCTTATTTCATTCTCCTTCCTAGGGAAGCCATAAATGGGTGAAGTCGGTCGAAAAGTATCCGTTCAAAGACTTAGACCAATTCCAACTTAATAGCATCCCATAAGTCTCTGGGATGTCCACCACTTGGATGTCAATTATGCTGGCTATCCAGGGGTCCTGGATGAGCTGTATCCAGATGTTCTTCAATTCTCCCACCATTTTTACGATAGTCTTATCCAGCTGGATCACTGCACCATTAGATGGGGTGGGGTGGGGTGGAATCCAAGCTTCTGACAAATGGACAAGGGCATGATGTTACCTGAAGCCCCGAAGTATACTAAGCAATTGTGTATATTTTTGCCTTGGATATTCAGGCTTAGTAGGAAGGGAGGATCCTCATTGTTCCCCCGGAAGACGGCCACATTAGCATCTTCAAACAAGACAGTTTTGGGTGGGCGGCTGACAGCTTCTGGGTTCCCCAAGAGCTTCAGAAGAGACTTCTTCTGCTCAGGACAGTTCGGCAAAACCCCCATCAAGGTCATGGAGGTGGTGGTCTGTTCTAACACCTTCGTAATGTCAAATCTTCCTCTCGGAAATTGGTGATTTTCCTCAGCTAAGTCTTTTGCTTGGTTAGAGCTAGGACCTTTTGGAGGAGCGGGTCGGTCAGTCATGTTATTCCGGGGAGGAGGGGTGTCTTTGGCAGGGGGCATGGGCATGTAAGATGGTCCTTTACCAACCTGACTTTGAGTGTTATATGGAGTCTGCGGGTTAGTAAAAGTGTTGGCCTCGAAGGGTGGGATAGATTCATCAAATAATCCCTGCAATTTAGATTCTTCTTCATCTTCCCCGGAGGTTTCAAAGAAGATGGTGTCACACATGAAGGCACTGTGGGTTGGCTCTTGAACATGAGGCTCTGGAGGGGTGGCATCATGCGACTGCTGTCGGTCTAGCTGGGAGATCATGATGACCTTTTCCAACGTGGCATAATTTACCTCATTGTGTGAACTCATGCCGTACAATCTATACCAATTAGTCATGGGCTGGAAGTCTGCAACTAGTGTGAAATGGGATGGTCCAGCACCGCTTTTGGTTGGCATTTTGGTTCGGAGGTGGGCCTTTGACGTTTGTGTTATTATTCCACTGCTGTTGATTGGGCCTAGGCCCGTTGTTGAAGTTTCTTCCCTCGACATTATTATTTCATTGGCCAGAGAAAATGTTTCCCCTATGGGAATTTGAATTCTGGGGCGCGTAGGACCCCGCCTTCAGTTGACCCATATCCACATTCAAGATAGAAAACATTTGCTAGAGGGATTCAACCTCGGTGGTCAACTAAGTGTTAGCGTCACAATGTGATAGTTGTTGTTGTTGGTTTCCTGAGAAGGCAGCAGTATTAGCCGGAGTCAAGGGCGGCAATCCTCCAGTTGCGGATGACTGAAAGAAGGGCACTCTGGACGGTTGCGTCTGAGACTGTTGTGTCTGTTGCGGCTGATTCCAAGGGAAAGTTTCCAGACCTGGTACCGTCTGAGTCTGCATTGGATATACGTACTAGGCCTGCTGGTCTATCAGGGGTGGTGGAGGATTCATTACCATCGAAGGGGCACCCATCGCCAGACTGGGGTTATACCCCTCAGCATACGCGGTTCCGCCGGGGATCATTTTGAAGGGTGTACTCTACCCAATCTCGCCTGGGGATTTGTTGAGACCACAAGATAGTTCTAAAGCTAGGTTGTAAACTTTTGCCAAAGTGTCCCAGTCGCTCACGGCGGTTGTTCTCCAAAGGAGAGTGGCGACGAAGGGGTCCATCGCATTAAGGTATGTCTGTATGGTTACTTCTGGTGATGGAATAAAAGGGCTCGTGCATCGCTTCAAGGTGTGTTGGAACTGATGGTTGAATGCTGCAAGAGGTTCATTGGATTCCTTCCTAATGGAGATGAACTAGCTATGGGACCAAGCTACGTCCACATATATGTGAAAGGCAGCTAGGAATGCGTCTTCCATGTCCTGCCAACTGTTTATGGAGTTGGCAAGAAGGTTAAGATACCAGTTTAGCTCGCCTTGTCCTAAAGACAAGGGAAACATCCGAGTCACAACATCTTCATGCTGGATCTAGTGTTGGTTCATGGCATCCTTATATGCCTGTAAATTCTCTTCCGCGGTCCGTGAGCCTAAATTCTCATATCGTGGGCAAATCTTCTCCAGGTGGGAGGGTAAGTCGTTGATTGCGCCCGAAAAAGTTCCTGTTGGGGACCCGGTGTTTCTAAGATACACGACTATTGGGGGAACTAGATGTTGGGAAATTTGGGCACTGGTTCCCAGGATTGCCTGAGAAGTTTGGGTATTTTGAGGTATGCTAGACCCCTAGAAAATAGTGGCTGGTGTGATTTTTGAGGTCCATTTCTTTCGAGCAGGGGGCTCAAGTTCGACAAACCTTCCGGGGTTCAGGGCAGACCTAAGGATTCTTTCAAATTTTGCTGGGGAGAAAGACCCAATCCCGCTGAAGGCTTGACTCTTAAAACTATAACTCAGGGAACCCTCAGGAGGTGTAAAATTAGAATCTTGAGAGGGGGATGAGTTCATGCCCTCCTTCTAGCGCCAGTTTTTGTTGACGGGGTTTGGCTGACCGGGTCCGCCAACATTCATAAATTGTCACCGGGTATCGGAGGTACCGGCCAACTCTGCCTGCAAAGGTTATCCAGGGAAGTTAGATTCCCCAGGCCTTCAAGCACCTGGGTGTCAGGTCACGACGGTGCGGGGCTCAGTTGGGAGAAGTGACTATTTTTGAGGGAGATAGCTGGTTTCTTCAACTTGTTCCCTCCAAAGATTCACTTAGGTAAGGTTTCCCCTAGCATTCTACACTTAGAAAATAAAATGAAAAAGATCCCGCGGGGTTAGAAATACTTCATCTAACTATAGTCATGTTTAAATATTCAGAACATCAATAATACTCTGATATACTACACTAAATACGAAAGAAATACACAACCATCAGCTAGTATTTTATCAGTAGCAAGGGAAAAAGGTCGTTAATCTATTTAACATATCAGAGTAAAAGACATAAAGAATATGAAACATGAAATACCATTAACTTAGAAGCAGGAATGCCAACAACATCATTGCAAAGAATTATCCCTTCTTTATTAATGTCTCTTCCAGCAAGCACTGGTGCGTGATACAATGGTGGCTCTAGGGGAGCGTCTAACTATTGAAAACAGAACAATGGAGCATTGAGCTCTGCAACTAAAATGATGAATCACCTTTCTATCACTGTGGACAAAAAAATCATCAATTTTTCTGACCCTTGAAATGGGCCGGTCTGGCTATTTATACAATTCTCTTCTAACCCTAACCCTATTTTACATCATGTTTCAATAAAATATAATATCTGGGGGCCGGTACTACCTACGCCACCCTACAAAAGACCTTGAGATGGAATAGGCCTGCCATGTCAGAAGAATGAGACAAGAATATACAGCGGAAGAATCGGCCTTGAGAAGAGAGCCAGGAAGGAGAAGGAAGAAAGTAGGTCCCCCAGGGATCGAGACTACATGCCTCATAAATGGGAAATGTGGTGCCCTGTCTCCAATGCACTAGATGTACCTCTGAACGGCACCTTGAGAAGACCACCTTGTCAGAAAACCAATTGTTGAGTCGATGCCCCCTTGATGTAGACAACTACCTTCTGACAGTCTTTATTAACCGCTCTTGAAAGTGACCGGTCAACCTTGGGGACTGGGACACGGATCACTTGAAAGAATACAAAATTTGGGACCTGAGACTCTGGGATTCGGGAACTTACATTCCCAAAAGAATAAAGAATACCCAATGTTTGAGTTTTCTCTGGCCCCCGGAGAAAGCTCAAGGTTGCTTATTATCATTGAAAGCCTGGAGGAGGCGGGAGATGCCATCTTTGTCGATATCCTTTAAGCTGGCCCTTCGGTACTTAACCACTTCAATTTGTTCCCCTAGGTCTTGAACATTCTCCTTAAACTCGTCGGCCATTTTTCAGCGTCGTGACCACTAAGCACCATGCGAGTTAAATTTTTCATTTGGGCACCATCTATCCCCTCTGGGGATTGATACCGGGACTTCATCATTTCATCAAAACTCCCCAAAATTGAATCCTCTAGTGTGCATGTATCTATACTGAGGGGGTCAGCCCCGGAAGTCTTTACCATAAAAGACTTATATAAATTGAAAGAATATTTTACCGCATTGACTTTATCTTGCAGAGTCCCTACTAGTTGCTTGGTTACCTCCAATGTGAGGTCAAGTCTGGAGTGTTGGGTCCTCACAAAATCAAATGATTCATCCACCAGAATTTCAGATTTAGAAATCATTTCCTCTCCCAGGCCAAGGAGTTCTTCAAGCTCCACCTTCCATGCTTGACAATTCTTGATATCACCCTCCCACAGGTCAATAAGGGTCTTTGCCTGGTGTATAACATGTCAGGCCATATATAAATCTGGGAGGGTGGATACTAGGAAATGCCAGGTGTTTCATATTTGCAAGGTGACCCACTCGTCCAGTGCCTGGGCCTTCTTCTTCATAATTCGCAGGGAGTCTATGTCGCTCTACAGTAAATCTTCAGAGGTGGAAGCCTCCAGAGGAGCAACATTGATAGGTCGAGCTAGCTAAGTAAGCAACCCCATAAGGTTTGTGTTTTTTGCCTTTTCTGGTTTGAGCCTCTGGGCTTCCTTCTCATAACGGGCCTCTATTGCCCTAGCTGCCTCCTTTAGAAAATCCACCTCACCCTGTTTTCCCCTTTTTCCCAATGATACCTCTGCAACGTTGTAATCTCTGGGCTCCGCGGTTGCTTCATCGGCGCTTGGGGGAGGTGTCGCCACAATGGCAACTGTTTCTCCGCCCGACCTGGTTTGAAGAGTATGAATCGTCTGGGATTTCTTGGCCTTCGGTGGGGCCTGGACCTGAGCCATCATTTCAGCTAGGGAGAGAGAAGTTCCAAGAGTGGACAGAGCTTTTCTTTTTCTGCTCTCTACTAACCACTGAGGCGGCAGGGGTGGCTTTTCTGCCAGAATCTGTTCCCTTGATTCTTCCTCGGTGTCCTGCGACTGTTGCTCCTCAGTGGTGGGGACCTCATCCATCCCTTTCCCTGTGTCTTCTTCTTCATTAGCAACATCTTCCTCAGCATCCTCCATCTCCTCAGCCTTGTCCTCTGTGTTGATTGCTCTGTCTGGACTTTGGTAGGCTTCCTCGGGGATTCCCTCTTCATACTGCTCTTCTTGTTGCTCTTCCTCTACTGTCGGGGCTTCTTCTGTTGGTACATCTTTTGGCAGTAGGGAAAGTATTGGGCCAAGATTTAAAGTTTGGGCCACGGTAATTACCTGCCCAAAGGTCACTCCCGGGAGTGGCCCTTGGAACGTGGCGGCTGGGGTTACGGTTATTACTGAAGGTCCAGTTCCCCCAGGAGATGCCATTTGTTCACCCTGCCTTTGTTGGTCCATCCCCGAACCCTACATCTCTTGAGCCTCAGAGGCAATCTCCAGCTTTGGCTCCCTTTCTTGTACCTTCTTTTCCTGCTCCTGCGCAGGTTCTTGTTCCACAGCCTCTTGTTCTGCAGCTACTGGTTCTGCCTCTGGGACTTCTGTCCCTACTTGTCTGGTGTCCCCCTGCAAGTTTCTAAACTCGTCGGTTGCAAAGAAATCAAATTCCTCTTGTGGAGGGGGACTGTCCGGGACTTTGGCAGGCTTTGTTTCCTTCTCCAGCTCCAGGGAACTGGAAGATAGGATCTCCACTTGTTGGGCCTGGGACGTTCCCAACCCTGGCTCTGCCTTAGGCTTTTGGTTAAGCCTCTTCATTCTTCAGGTAACCAAAGGTGGCCCCGCATCCTTTATTATTGTTGCCTCTATTGGATCCACCCCCGTTGCCTTCACCATTAAGACTGCCAGCGACGGGGAGGAAGAGGGGCGAATTGGCCTGGCCATTAGTGTTGGAGTGGCCAGCCGTGTGATCTATTTCTCCCTCATCTGTTGGGAGGCTGCCACTGATTGTTTTATTTGTTTTTTTATGGGGACTTCTTGCGCAGAAGGGGTTGTATCTATCTCTTTTCCTTTATCAACTCTCTGCGAAGAAGTCCCGGCCCCCGGAGTCAATTTTGGTGCTGGCTGGGCTGCTTGGCGGGCACTTCCGGGGCACACCTTCTTGAAGTAGCCATGACTTTGCTCGACTACCTCTTGAGTGAAGTCCTCAATTGTAGGCCCTTCCTGGGCATCCCAATTTACCGGTGGAAGAGTCATTGTATCGATCCCCTTTGCCTTGTACTGGGGATCGATAGTGGGGGCAGCGTCTGAGAAGTCCTCTAGGAACCTCCAGAGCTTCAACCTTTGCATCATGCCTGCCGTCATCCTGACGTAGTGCCAGCTCTGCACCTCCACATCATCTTGGCAATCTACCTAGAAATCCTCCATATGGATGTGATGGGGCTCTGAAGCCCGCGGAAGTGCCGTTGCAATCTTGCCGTGCGGATCAAAAATTTTCCACGCCAAGTAAAATTCTTCTAAGTTGTAGCTTTTCAATTCATTATTTGCCTCTTTTGCGTTGGCCAGGCTGCATGTGTAGTTCCCACAGATGATTAGGAATGGAATATTGGGTATCTTCTTTAGGGTGAAGAGTGCGTGCACCTCCATTATTTGCCTGTAGTATTTCAAGAGCATGATCTTGTCCCCACAGTGTTTGGACAACAAGTAGGGTTTCCCAGAGAAGCCGGTGACCCTAATGTAGGTGTGCTATTGGAACTGGATGTATTAATGTCCATAACTCTAGACCAAATTCATCGCCTCTAAGGATAGGCGGTATCCTGCGTCCCGGGTGGGTGTGAGCAGGTGATAGTAAATGAACACATCATTTACCCAGCAAAAACTGGGGAAGCTGGCCTCCCATTGAACCTGTGGGAAATGGTCCCACGGTGCCTTTTGTCTCAGGCCAATCCTGAGCACGCCATCTGTAAGTAGCCCATGGGCGTGGGGCCTCTGCTGCACCAGGGCCCAGAAAACATAGGAAGACATGTAAAATTTCTTCTTCCTGGTCAGCTGAAGGGACTGGGAGTCGACATGATTGGAAATTATGGCTGCCCAGTCGAAATATCCTCCCTTGGTGGAGATGCCGAGAAGGAAGTAATACATCCACTTAGTGAATTCTTGGGCAGAGGGCTGCCCAAAGACCCGGGCCAATGCTATCATTCCCATTTGAATGCTTTCTTTAAAATCAGACCTGGGAATTTCTATCTTCATCCTTTTAGGGTTCCTCTTTGGAACCTTGAGCCAATGGGTGTTCATATATACCCGGGTGGCATCCTCCAACTGTGTGAATTGGACCAAAGCATCTGACCTTGTAACCATAGAAGCCTTGGCAAATTGAGGGATCCCCAGACCCACCTGGAATGTGTCTGGGTCGAGGGATACCAGAGGAGTAGGGTATCCAGTTGGTTCTGTGGCTGCGAGCATAACAACCCAAACAGAAGAGTTGTAATTGGTGGCTAGCATTAAGATAAGCTCTAGAGATTGTACAGAGCATGGGAAACAAGTTGCCCTAAGGATTCTGGAGTCCCCGACATTGATTTCTAGCTGATCTCCAGCCTGTCACTGGATGTACATGATTTTCACTAAGGCCTGCATTTTTGGCCATGTCCTAACGCTGGTGTCGGTAATAAGTTTAACTTTGGACTCAAATTTTGAGCCCATAATAACACTATCTTGCACGAACTTCATGGTTAGGGGCATTTTCTCCAGGGCCTTTTCCATTTTGGACTTTACCGCCGCCCTGGTAGCTGTCACGGAAGGTAGCTCTAGACTTCCGGGTGGAGAGGATGCAGATGCCTCAGACATGTTTGGGAAGTGAACTCTGGAAACTTGCAAGGCAAAGCGACCATCAGAATGTATTAACAAATAAATATTCCAGGGTTCAGAGATCTTACCACCGTGATGCCTACTTTTCTTGAAAAGTTAGTTTACTCAAAAAGGATCGAAAAGCATACGCATCACATGAACTTAAGATTTTTACTAAACATCTGTGTCTGAGAATTTTATTGCACTTGGTAAAGACATGGGATGGATGATGGTAGGAGACCCAGAGCCTAAAAAAGTAACCATTGGTAAGGATGTGTAAAAAGGAAAACCATCAAGCCCACGTGGGCGCCACGTGCATATGTATTAAATAGGAGTTATGGCGATGACGACGAAGCCAACTGTCTGAACGTGCAAAAAGTGAAGGCCACTTGGATGGAATTAATTGTGTGCATGGGACATAAATGAGGGTCTAGATGGTTTCACAGAGGAGAGAGAAAACCACCTGTTTGAAATCGGCAGAGAGCTGAGTTTCAAACAGGTGGTTTTCTGCCCCGAAACAAACTCATGGGTGGAAAACCAGTGACATAGGCAACTCGACCACCTAGCTAAGCTACCTGAAAGGATATACAATGACTATACATAAATGTACACATATATACATCACAGAATGAGGTCCGTAGGAAACCAGGCAAGGCATAGAGTATATACAACTTTATACATAATCTACAAACCAGCTACTTCTGCGCAGAGGGCGGACAACCCTTTGGCAGAGCTGACCCACCAACGGGCGGCAAAACCAGAAAATAGGAAAGAAAAAAAATAGAAAGACAACAAACAAACAAACGATGAAGAAGAAACACCAGGAAAACAAAAAGAAAACTAGCGGGAACAGAGACACCAACCTGAGAATGCCAAATGGTGGAGGAAAGGAGGAAGTTACCACAGGAGCTCTCCAACAGCTACAGCTATCAAACGATCACAATAGCCACCATGAAGCACTCACAATCGCCTTGGAAAGGATGGAAGTGTTAAGTACTGATTATCGCTAACTTTCTGCAAATCACTCTGTAATCACTCTAAAATTACTCTGAGTGCTTGAGTGCTTTAATCGCGATAAATGTCAAAATGACAGATAACTTCTATTTATACCCGTGGTAAAAAGGTGATTCACCTCCTCCCGGCAATCTCCAGACAAGCAAACCTCCAGACCCCGGGCCCGGGGATTCCCCGTGACAATCACCTTTCGACATTCGTGGCGAAGAATCCCAGAGTCCGGAATCCGGTTCCCAACGAAGAACAACCTCTGGGACCGGAGTCCGAGAGATGAGAAACCAACCAAACAAAACACAACAACGGGAAAGAAAACCCCGCAGAAAGAAAACAAAGGGAGAGACAAGGCAAGAGTCACAAGCAAAAACAAACAAAAGAAAAAAAAGGGGGGACCCAACATTTTGCACATAAAATGTAGGGACAGGGATGCAGGGCATAACATCCACATCATCAAATTTCTTATCAAATTCTGTAGCCATAGCCTCGACATCACCAATAGCTCTATTCAGGTCTTTTACATTCTGAGAGAAAGTGTTGTCCTTACCAACACCCAACATTTCTAGGGAATTCATTTTGCTGGAAAGAGAACTCTGTTTAGTTTTGATTTCCTTCACCTCGTGATGGACTTAATTAATGATTTTGTAAAATCCCAAAGAACCATCTTTAGCCATCTGAAGGACACCAAAATAATCATCTTTGTTGTAATTATCCAAGGTGCTAAACATGACCCCTTCCCTAGAGATCACTTTCTTAGTGTTAGCAGCCTCCTTACCATCTCGGGTGATTCCCTCATCTACACTCACATTTTTCTAATTAAAATCACCTTGGGTAGAAATATCAGCCCTGGGCGAGTCAAGAGGAGGAGAGGGAACAAGAGTGAAGCCCATATATTTTCTCATAGTGATAGGGGGAGAGAGATTGGTTTTCTTTTTGGGTGGAGAGGCCTCCATTTGAGAATTAGCCCAAGTATCTGATCCCCCATCTTCTTCAACCTCATCCTCTATGTAATCACTCTTAGACTCCTTAACAATTTGTTTCTTCTTCCTAGCCCCAGAACTAGGGGTCTTATTATTCTTCTTGACAACCAAGGAGGAGGAGGGATTATTAAATTTCCCTTTCTTGTTACAAAACCTCTTAATAGGGGTCTCCATTTCCCCCTCAGTCTCAGTTTCAGAACCCTCATCTTCGTCATCCCTTTCCCCATAATTCTCATCTAAGTCAAAATATTTAATAATAGGACAATCAAAAGTATGGATTTTAAAATACTCATAGATTAACGCCATACAAACCTCATGGAAAGTCAGATTGCTACTTGGGTTAGCCCTAACATTAACAATATTGGCACTCAAATAACTGTACAAATAAAAAGGCAAAGATACCTTTTCTCCATAGCAGAAATGGTTGAGGAAAAAAAAGTGGTAGCCATAGACGTGCATAAACCAACCATCCAAGGTGAAGTAGTGCATAATCACTGACAAAGCCCTCCTCCAAATTATCTTAATGAAAGTTAGGGAGAAGTAGTTTTTTATTTATTTTTAACTAGCCTTTGTTGCTCAACCTTCTCCTTGGGAAATATTTTCACAGCAGCTTTCATGATCTTACAATCCCTATAAAACTTAATGCCCTCAAGGGGAAGCCCAGTCCCTTCGGCAATAACCCCTTCATCAACAATCACATTTCTACCACAGATACTCATACGCCTATCCCTCCATTCTTTCTTAAAAAATCTTGTAACTCTCAGGTTACAACCATGGATTCTCTCTATAAATATCGTAACATTACCATCCTGTAAAAGCTTCCAGACCCTAGGCCTCATCCTCCACTCATCGCACAGCAAGGGCACAATTCTCTTTCTGTCACCTCCCATACTATAGAGAACAAGACTCAAGCTCACAGCACAAATGACACAAAGGAAAATGAACAGTAGATATAAAGTTTTCTTATCACAACCAAATTTGGCAATAAGAAAGTCAAATAAAGCCTTAAACACCCAGAAAGCAGAAGAAGGCCTTGGAAAATAATTATCCAATCTATCAAAAGGACATCAATCACCATTAATCCTCATAAAACTATCGACTCTCTTCATCACTGGAATCATTGACAATAAATCCCACTTTTCCATGGGTGCAATCAAGGATTAAAATGGCCTTAGAATCATTACTTAATTTTAGCTCACCATGCCACGAGATGGGTTAATCAGCTTTGACCCCTACATTAGCTAACCAATCTGCCATAGTATTTATTTCACTATAATCGTGGGATGTATGAACATTATCAAAGGAATTTATAATATCCAAGGAGGAGGATATTACGTTACTAATAGTCCATGAGGGGGTACATAGACCTTTGAGACACCTAATGATATTTTTTGAATCCCCCTCAATCCAGATCTTTGAACAATTCAACTTCTTGGCAAGCTTCAAAGCCTAGTAAGCTCCCATCGCCTTGGTTAGGTGGGGATAGATTATTGGTTATTTACCCATAGAAGGATGCATTTGATTGATTTACAAGATTAAAATGATCAAGGATTGAAATTTGATAAAATCATTTAATCGGACATGGTTGACCAATCAAATAAACTAGGACATGATGCCAATTAGGGACAAAAAATAGTAATTAATTAAATAGTTTTCATTATTTAATTAATAGAAAAAGACAATATTGGTGAATGATAATGATCAAACAAGCAATATAGAAGACATGTTAAAAAAAGGGTGGCAGGGGCATGAACCATTTTTTAGTGTCTACATTTTGCCCCTCTTTGAGGCAATGTGATTATGAGTGTTGTTTCAAAGAAAAATAAAATATCATGCACCAGTGGATCGACAAAATGGAGGTAGGATGTCCCCTCAAAGAATTGGGTATAAATTGACAGGAGGACAAATTTTCAAAAAAGAAAATGATTGCTAGGATTGATGGAAGAAATGTTAGTAAAAAGCATAAATTGGACTGAGAAGAGTTAGTATGATGAAACTTGCTTTCATAATTACACTTTATCTTAGATATATTTATTTAATATGGAAAATGGGTGTGTTACACCATGAAATAGAAATTCAAAGTGATAACGTGATCCCTTTGCGTAAAAATAGACACATTGCAGCCAAGGAATGTTTCCATCAATCCTAAAGAATATCACATATGTGCCCTAGAACTTTATGAAAATCACCCCGCAAATAAAAGATAAAAAAAATTAAAGGACCATGAACCATCTTAGCCACTCTGATTGCTTAGTGATATCCTTAAGTAGCATAGGAACATGACCCAATGATAAATCAATAAAAAGATAAGACTCACTGGACCAAGCAAGTCAACAACCATTCTGATCTTGTTGTCAAACTTGATAATTTGTTTGATGATGGTAGGTTTCAGGAATGAAGTATCCCCTCTAAGATTAATGTCACCTGGTTTCAAGTATACCAAACCCTGTATAGGACAAATGATAGGTTGATGTTGATTGATTGGATGATAGGACAAGTTTGATCTGATTGATTGCTGACATGACTGGATACTTTGTCTATTGATACATGATTTGCTAAGCACATTTTTTGATAATTCTTTACGCTGCATCTATTTTGATGTCTGTCTTGTCACAAGGGATAATTTATTGAAAACAACAAAATGATTATGTACATGATGAGGAAATCAAACGAGTGTCATAAAATGACATTTATTACTTTGGATTTTTGGATGATTTTTCAATTTTTTGGATTTTTGAAATATTTAATTTTTTGTGATTTGTTCAAGATTTTTTTTCAATTTTTAGGATTTTTTAAAGACTTTTTATGATTTTTAGTGATTTTTTTAGGACATTTTATGATTTTTCCAAGATCATACTCGCTTTTAAGGGTTTTTTAAGGATCATATGTGATTTTTTTGAATTTTATTAGGACATTGGTATTTATATGAGAAAGATGTATTGAATTGACCCTAGTGTCTAGCAAGGCAAGGAGATTATGGATTGATGGATGAACTGGTAAATGGATGAAAGATAAGGGTCACTTGCATTGGATCTATTTAGGTTGTTTGGGTGTGAAGGACTATACAAGAAATGAGATAATATGTTTTCACTAAGCTGAGGGATTGGAGATGACGATGATAGGGTAATGAAATGGTGTATTGAATGGCATGCAATGCTAAGAATGGACATGTCAAAATGTTTTTCTTTGAAAACATGTGTTTTCATTTAATGTCCTTATTTTATATCAAGACCAAGATAGGGATTTGGATATAAGGATGATAGGATATGGATAGGACAATGCCAAGGATAATAATAGGATATGGATAGGACAAGTCAAGATCAAGACTGGACAAGGGTAAGGGATATGAATGGAAGGTTTTCACTAAGATAGGGGATATGGACCAAAGGTTGTGATAATATATGGACTAAAGAGGTGTGGACAATGTAAAGTAGATAGGACATGTGATGCTTCTAGGGAGATCCCTAGCCTTGTCAAGATCAAAGTTGGGAAAATGAGGATATGGATGTCAATAGGGTAAGGGGTATGCCATTAATAAGATACTGAAGGAAATGATAGGAATAGTGGAGGATAATGACATGGGTATGATATGATAGGACAATATGGATGAAACCTATTGGAATAATGGAAGGGTGTGTACTGAGAGGGGAGGGGTGAATCAATACCCTTACATTTTTTTATCAAATAACCTTAGTAATCTTTTCTTGCATTACCAACCATAGTGTTTTTCTACCTTATGCATGTAATATCATAACATAAATATAAGTGCATGTAAACAATCATAGAAACATTAATGAAACTTATTTACACATGACACAAGAATTGGTAACACAGAAAACCCCTGTTAGAAGGTAAAAACTGTGATGGGGATGAAACCCACAAAGCTTCACTATTTGCAGAATGGAAGGTGTTGGTTAAGGCTATAAGTTGTGATCACTTCTGATGATCTTACCTTGTTAGGAGTAACATGTTAGACTTGTTAAGTCTAATCGGTTAAGATATTTTAACAACATAATGTATGTGTGCACTCGGTTAAGAGATTTACAATAAGACTATTAAGTCCACCTTCTTGAAGGATTTCTTCTATTTGTTATAATTATTAGAGAGTAGACAAAAGTACTTATGACCTGATAACTTGCAATCTTGAATTTATGAATACAGATCCTTTAAGTTCACAATATTATGTATCACCTAACTGTGATGAATAATACCTCTATTATGCTTGATAGCCTTGAATCTAGTTCTTCATAACTGAATTCTTCCTTTTGTGTCCTTCTGCATGAAACTCTCTGTCTGATCAATAGATGTCTTTTCTAGCTACAATCATCATGTTCTTGAATGATTATACATATATATACAAAGGTTTTGACCTAATTAGGTTTCACGCTTTACAAGAAAAACTCTATGATCAAAGGTTAACAAATTGACCTTGATCTCCTAGTTTGCATGTTTATAATCAGTTATACTGATTAAAACTATTACTTATGCTTTTCTTGATCCTCAAGAAATAGTTTTATAGCTAAGCATAAAGCTAATTTAAAACTAAAGTGCTTTAGCTGACGTGTATCTTAGATCCACTTTTCTCAGGAATAAAACTGTCTCTCGGTAGACTGGTGCTCGGGTTACTCTATGAACTGTGCTCTTGGTTTACTCTTTGAACTATCTGTTAGTGATAGTGCTATCGGTGTTCACTAAATTTGGTGATCACTATGCTTGATTGTTTTGGTGACCTCTACGCTTGACTGTTTCTGTGATCTCTACGCTTGACTGAATGCTGTCACTCGGTGATCATATAACTGATGGTTCAAAAACTATTTCCTTGTATACTAATGACAACTTATGATCCTTTAAGGATTATCAATCTCCCCCTTTGACATTAGTATCAAAAAATGATATGTGCAAATTGATATGTTCAGTATATACACCAAGTGTTTACCTTGTCAATGACTCCCCCTATGTGCATGCCTCAGTATAATGTATGTACATGTTTTCTCCTTTGTGTATTTCCCTCTTTGTACTTTGATATGTTTTCCCCCTTTGTAAGGCATATACATTTTCCCCCTTTTTAATGTATACATATATTTTCCCCTTTTTTTGAAAATAATGACAAAGGTGTAGTACTTACAGCTTGTCAAATATGTGGGCATGGGATTTTTGAATGTCTTCCATCTACTTCTCCCATTTCTCCTTGAGGTGCTCGAGGGTCATGTGCTCCAAAGTGATTATGGTGTGCATGTCATAGATACTCTCGGTGACTGACATCTCTGGGGTGGCAATTAATTTCTTTGCCGAAGTCATGTGTTTCAATAACAATGTGAGATTCAGTAGTAACATAGCTTGAAGCTCGGTTACCTCATCTCTTATTTTTATTTCATCCTTTTGTATCTAAAGTCTCTACTATTTTGATTCTATAATCTTCTTATAATGCAATTGGAATGCATTTTCCTCGACTGTCAGACTTTGTGCATTAGCTTTAAGAGCTTCATCTATTTTAGCTTTCTTTACACTATGATCGGTAGTGAAATGCTCTAGTGTGCACAAATTTTGAACTAAGTTAACTACTTCTGATATTATTGGTTCCAATGTAGTTACTAGCTTAGAAAGTTTTACCTTGTTTTCTGCCACTTCTTGGCTGATCTTCTCTGTGAGCTTGTAGTGACACTTCTCCTCTACACATTCCTCAATGACCTTGTTATCTTCTACATTCTATGATTTTATGGCCTTGGTCAGAACTGCTAGTTGATCAAGGATGGGTGAATTTTGATCAATCTTTGTGTTAGGAACTATCTGCAATAGGATTTTCCTTTGTAGTATCTAGGACTTTTGAAATTTTGTGCTCCTTCATGAGCTTTTCATGTATTTACTTTCTTTTGCATAGTTCTCCATACTTGGTCAGTGACTCAGGATCCAATGTTCTTGGATCACATTCATGTATATCTATTATTTCATCAAGTGTGACCGGTGCTTTACTCTTCTTCTTCTTCTTCTTCTTCTTCTTCGGTATGGTGCTAGAAACATGGGAATGAAGGATTATAGCAAGATCCTTCTCTATCTCTTTTGATTTTAGTGATTGTGTGGGAGGTGTGGTGACTTTGGTATGCTGCTCAGTATTAACCTGTTGGTCAGTAGTAGATGTCTCTACTTCAACCTTGTCTTTATCTGCAGCCTTGTTTACCTCTTTGGTGTTCTTGGCAGTGGCATCACTCGGTATATCCTCTCCACTTGTATCTTTCTTCTCCTTTTTTTGTATATTTTTTCTCCCCATGTTCATCACCTTTTTCCTTAGGTATGTTTGCATTAGGCTTAGGTGTTTTCTCCTTTGCTTCAGTGATTATATTAATAGCTTGTATCAATAAAGACATGTGACCTAATACATTTTCCTATGCAACATCTGCTGTCTCCTTTTCCTTTGTTTGCTCGGTGGCAACATTTACATCTTCATCATTCTTGGGATCATCATTAGAATCAATATGATTTATATCTTTTATTGTGATATCTGGTGTTTCCCCTAATGATTGTAATATCTGATGTACGTCATCCATGGCCTTACTTGCCTCTAGTGTCAAATTAATCAGATTAACATCTTTGGTGTCATTGATGAAGATATTATCAGGGCTCCGTGTGGCCTCCTCCTCAATGTGAGGTGTCTCGGTTAGAGCTAGTACATGATCGGGTGGATTGAAGATTTTATTCCAAATCTCATTGCTTTCCTTATCAATGTCTTCTAATCTGCCTTGTAGTACTTTGTATGCTCTCATCTTTGCAGAAAATTTCTTTGCATGCTCCTTCATTATTGAATCAATTTATTCAACTTTTGACTTAGGTGGCATGAAAGTAACTAAGGATCTTTCCCTCATTTATTTCTCTGTGTGCAAGGCATATGTCCATATTGCTGATATTTTGTCATTGAGCTCTTGTGGAATATTCTTATTGAATTGTATAGGTACATACTTGTATGCAACCATTGCCTTAATTATGGCCTCTTCTATCTTATTCTGATTCTCAGGAGACAAGATTAGCCATTGTCTAATCTTGTGATGTGATAAGCTACCTATGTTGATGATTGACTCTGTAACCTCATCAATTGTCTTAGGTATCTTGGCCTTTTCTTCTTCAATCCTTTGTTCTCTTTCACCCTGGCAGTATCATCCTTGTCTTCTTTTCCTCTTATATATCCCCTTCTTTGCCTCGATGCTAATTGTCTAGTTTGAGGCTTTCTTTTCTGATAAGTCCTCACAATACCTTTCTTTACTAGTGGCGAGTCTGCCTCTTTTGTAGTCTTACTCCTGGTTCTTGATGCAACCGTCACTTCAGTAGTTCTTATTTTCTTGGCTGGTGGTGCATCTGATTCAGTAGAATTGGAGTCACTTTACTCTTTACCTTCACCAATGGGTCACTATCCCTCGGTGACATATTTTTCCAACTCTTCATCATTTACCGAAAGTTTCTTTTGAAGACTATTTATTATTTTTGCCTTCTTTCAGTCTATCTTATTCACTACTAATCCAGTCTTGATTCTAGACTTGGCTTCCTCATATGTGCCAAATCTTCTTAGTAATTTGTCCACTGGTTCATTCAGCAAGGCTTCAATAGCCTTTGTAGCCTAATCAATGTTTATCTCATAGTCCAATGGTGAAAACCATGTTGTTCTCGGTACAACTGGTTTGGTAAGTGTTGTATCGGTGTCCACTATGAAACATATGTCATCTCTGTATTGTTCAACCAGTTGTGCATGGATTCTCATTCTCTTTTTCATTCTATCCTTGAAAGTGGTGAAGTATGCATCCATTATAGATGTGAAGTTATCCCATAGTGACTTAATAAATTCACTAATATGTGCAGTTATTGGTTGGGTTGTGTCCCAAGTCACATTACCAATAGAAGGGAAGAAATTCTAAAAATAGAAGAATGTGCACATAAGGAGTGAAATGAACGTACATGAATTAGATCTAGCTGATCTAATTGTCCTCATTTTTTCTTCTAGTTGCTTTAGTAGAAGCTCAGATAAGTCCAGTTGAAGTCCCTTCTTCACAATCTTATAAGCAATGTCAACCACTCCACATGCTCTACTGTTCATTCTACTAGCTTGGAATATCTTGTACCCAATCACACATGCACTGAATTTCATCTTAGGGTCAGTGATTATATTGAGTTTCAATCCTCTTCCATCCTATTTGGCTCAAGTTAGTTTTTCAATTTTAGGGCATGAAGGGTGTTTTAGGGCTTTAGCCTTATCGGTTATTGGATAACCAGTTACAACATGAATCACATCCTTTATGATCAATTTTGGTTCATCCAACCACATTTTTCTATCATGTACCTGGCTAAGTACAATGTGTATCCATTTGGTCTTGAACTCTCTCACAAATAGTAGGGAATTGGTTAACCCTTTCACCTCAATGTGCTTGTGTTTGTCTTTTAGGTTTCCATCCTTGCGTAGCTTCTAGTAAGCTTCTTCAATCTCAAGATCTCTGATTTCTTCAACCTTACAGTGGATGTATGCATGGATATCTTCAACCATAAAAACCCTTGGAGGGATACTTGAAAATGCTCCCTTGTTGTCGGGTTGAGCAGCAACCTCAGGGAAAAACTTATAGTTAGGCTCCTCACAGGTTGTGTTCTTAATCAGGTTGATCTTCTTGTCCTTTGTGTTCTTGATCTTTGAGACTCACGAGGTAGTTTCTATTGTTCATGAAATTAAGGCTTCTTTGGAAATGAACTATGTGTTTGGTAAGTCTTGGTACTTACTAGTTGATAGCAGTGAGTACTCAAAATTTGTTGGAGTAGCCTTTGAATCTGCTATGAATCATTCTACAATCTTGTCGCTCTTTGTCCCTCTTCTTCGCTCTGCTTTTTTCATTTTATCACTTGGTGAATGAATGATCTCTTTGTTGCCCTATTTATAGAAAATATCCTAAGTAGTGTATTAAATTCTTCAACTACCACTCGATCGACGAAATAAAGATGCTTCTTGATCTTTGAGACTCACGAGGTAGTTTCTATTGTTCATGGAATTATGGCTTCTTGGGAAATGAACTATGTGCTCGGTAAGTCTTGGTACTTACTAGTTGATAGCAGTGAGTGCTCAAAATTTGTTGGAGTAGCCTTTGAATCTACTATGAATCTATTGACGGGGTTTTGCTGACCGGGTCCGCCAACAGTCATAAGTTGTCACCGAGTACCGGGGGTACCGGCCAAATCCGCTTGCAAAAGGTTATCTGGGGAAGTTAGATTCCCCGGGCCTTCTAGCGCCAGTTTCTATTGACAGGGTTTTGCTGACCGGGTCTGCCAATAGTCATAAGTTGTCACCGAGTACCGAGGGTATCGACCAACTCCGCCTGCAAAAGGTTATCTGGGGAAGTTAGATTCCCCGGGCCTCCAAGCACCTGGGTGTCGGGTCATGATGGTGCAGGGCTCAGTTGGGAGAAGTGACTATTTTCGAGGGGGATAGCTGGTTTCTTCAACTCATTCTCTCCGGAGATTCAGTGAGGTAAGGTTTCTCCTAGCATTATACACTTAGCAAATAAAATAAAAAAGATCCTGCAGGGTTAGAAGTACTCCATCTAACTATAGTTATGCTTAAACATTCAAGACATCGATAATGCTCTGATATACTACACTAAATACCGAAGATATACGCAACCATCAGCTAGTATTTTATCAGTAGCAAGGGAAAAGAGGTCATTAATCTACTTGACACATCAGAGCAGAAGACATAAAGAACATGAAACATAAAATACCATTAACTCAAAAGTTTGAATGCCAACAACATCATTGCAAAGAATTCTCCCTTCTTCATTAGTGTTTCTTCCAGCAAGCACTAGTGCGTGATACAATGGTGGCTCCAGGGGAGCATCTAACTATTGAAAGTGAAACCATGGAGCATTGAGCTCTGCAACTAAAATGAAAATCACTTTTCTATTACTCTAGACAACAAAACCATCAATTTTTCCGACCCTTGGAAATGGGCCGGTCTTACTATTTATACACATTCCCTTCTAACCCTAACCCTAACCCTATTTTACATCATGTTTCAATAAAATACAATATCTGGGGGCCGGTACTACCTGCACCACCCTACAAAAGACCTTGAGATGGAATAGGCCTGACATGCCAGAAGAATGAGACAAGAATATACAATGGAAGAATCGGCCTCGAGAAGAGAGCCAGGAAGGAGAAGGAAGAAATTAGATCCCCAGGGGTCGAGGCTACATGCCTCATAAATGGGAAATGTGGTGCCCTGTCTCCAATGTGCCAGGTGTACCTTTGAAATGGCACCTCGAGAAGACCATCTTGTCAGAAAACCACTGTTGAGTTGATTCCCCCTTGATGTAGCCAACTACCTTCTGATAGCCTTTATTAACCGCTTTTGAAAGTGACCAGTCGGCCTTGAGGATCGGGACATGGATCACTTGAAAGAATACAAAATTTGGGATCCGAAACTCTGGGATCCGGGAAGTTACATTCGAAAAGAATAAAGAATGCCAAGTGTTTGGGTTTTCTCTGGCCTCCGGAGAAACCTTATGGTTGTTTGTTATCATTGAAGGCCTGGAGGAGGTAGGAGATGCCATCTTCGTCAATATCCTTCAGGTCGGCCCTTCAGTACTTAGCCACCTCAATTTGTTCCCCCAGGTCCAGAACATTCTCCTTAAATTCATCAGCCATTCTTGCCGCATCATGGCCACTAAGCACCATGCGATTTAATCTCGTCATTTGAGCACCATCTATTCCCTCCAGGGACTAATATCGGGACTTCATCATTTCATCAAAACTCCCCAAAACTGAATCCTCTGGCGTGCACGTATCTGTACTCAGGGGGTCAGCCCCAAAAATTTTTGTTACAAAAGACTTATATAAATTGAAAGAATATTTTATTGCATTGACCTTCTCCTATAGAGTCCCCACCAATTTCTTGGTTACCTCCAATGTGAGGTCAAGTCTAGAGTGTTGGGTTCTCACGAAATCAAATGATTCATCCTCCAAAATTCTGGATTCAGAAACCATTTCCTCTCCCAGGCCGAGGAGCTCTTCAAGCTCTACCTTCCATGCTTGATAATTTTCAATGTCACCCTCCCATAGGTCAATGAGAGTCTCTACCTAGTGCAGAACATGTCGGCCCACATATAAGTTTGGGAGGGTGGATACCAGGAAACACCGAGTGTTTCCTATTTGTAGAGCGACCCATTCGTCGACCGCCTGAGCTTTCTTCTTCATTGTTCATAGGGAGTCTATGTCGCTCTACGGTAGTGGAGCCTTAGATGTGGAAGCCTCTGGAGGGGTAGCATTGATAGGTTAGGCTAGCTTAGTGAGCAACCCCATAAGGTTTTCATTTTTCTCCTTTTCTGTTTTGAGCCTTTGGGCCTCTTTTTCATAACGGGCCTCCACTGCCCTAACTGCCTCCTTTAGCAGGTCCACCTCACCCTATTTTCCCCTCTTTCCCAGTGATACCTCTGCAATGTTATAATCTTTGGGCTTTGTGGTTTCTTCATCGACGTCTGGGGGAGGTGTCACCGCAATGACAATCATTTCTTCGCCCGGCCCGGTTCGAAGAGTATGAACCGTCTGGGATTTCTTGGCCTTTGGTGGAGCCTGGACCTGAGCCATCATTTTAGCTAGGGAGAGAGGAGTGGATGGATCCTTTCTTTTCTTTCTCTCCACTAACCACTAAGGCAGCAAGGGTGGCTTATTTGCCAAAGTCTATTCTCTTGGTTCTTCCCCAGTGCCCTGCGGCTGTTCTTCCTCAGTGGTGCGGGTCTCATCCGCCCCTTTGCATGTGTCTTCTTCTTTATCGACAATATCCTCCCCAGTGACATCTATCTCCACAGCCTTGTCCTCTATATCTATTGCTTTGTTTGGACTTCTATTGGCTTCCTCGGGGATTTCCTCCTCTCGTTGCTCCTCTTGTTGCTCGGCATCTATCACTGGGGTTTCCTTTTCTATCGGCACATCCTTTGGCAATAGTGGAGGTACTGGGCTGAGATTTAAAGTCCGGGCCACGGTAATTACTTTCCCAAAGGTCACTCCCGGGAGTGGCGCTTGGAACATGGCAGCTGCGATTACAGTTATTCCTATAGGTCCGGTTCCCCCAGCAGATGCCGTTTATTCATTCTGCCTTTGTTGGTCCACCCCTGGATTTTGCATCTCTGGAGCCTCAGAGGCAATCTTCGGCTCTACTTCCCTTTCCTCTTCTATCTGCTCTTCCTGCTCTTGTGCAGGCTCTTGTTCCACAGCTTCCTCTTGGGCTGGGACTTCAGTCTCTATTTGCTTGGTGTCCCCTTGCAGGTTCCCAAACTCATCTATGGCAAAGACATCATCAAATTCATCCTGCGAGGGAGGCCTGGCTGGGACTTTAGCAGGCTCTATTTCTCTCTCTAGCTCCGGGGAACTGGAAGAGAGGATCTCTACTTGTGGGGTCTGGGGCATACCCAACCCCGGCTCTGCCTTAGGCTTTTGGTTAAGCCTCTTCTTTCTTTGAGTAACTAAGGGTGGCCCCACATCCCTTAGTGCTGCTTGTTCTATTGGATCTACCCCCATTGCCTTTACCATTAAGGCTGCCAATGACGGGGAGGAAGGGGATGAATTGGCCTGGCCATGAGTATGGGAGTGGCCAGCCATGTGATTAACTTCTCCCTCATTTGTTGGGAGGCTGCCACTGACTGCTTTATTTGTTCTTTTATGGGGACTTCTTGCATAGGAGGAGTTGTATATATTCCTTTCCCTTTATCCACTCCTTGTGAAGAAGTCCTGGCCCCCGGAGTTAACTTTGGCACTGGCTGGGTTTCCCTGCGGGCACTTCCAGGGCACACCTTCTTGAAGTATGCATGGATTCACTCGACCACCTCTCAGGTGAAGTCCTCAATTGTTGGCCCTTCCTGGGCATCCCAATTTACCGGTGGGAGGGCCATTGTATCGATCCCCTTTGCTTTGTATTGGGGATCGATCGTGGGGTCGGTGTTTGAGAAGTTCTCTGGGAACCTCTGGAGCTTCAACCTTTCCATCATGCCTGTCATCATCCTGATGTAGTGCCAGCTCCGCACCTCCACGTTGTCCTGAAAATCTTCCCAGAAGTCCTCCATATGTTAGTGATGAGGCTCTGAAGCCCAAGGAAGTGCTGATGCAATCTTGCCGTGCGGATCAAAATTCTCCTGCATCAAGTAGAATTCTTCTAGGTTGTAGCTTTTAAGCTCATTATCCGCCTCTTTTGCGGTGGCGAGACTACATGAATAGTTCCCACAAGTGATTGGGAATGAAATATTGGTTACCTTCTTTAAGGAAAAGAATGCATGCAACTCCATTATCTACCTGTAGTATTCTAAGAGAACGATCTTGTCCCCACAGTGCTTGGGCAACAAGTAGGGTTTCCCAGAGAAGCCGGTAACCCTAATATAAGTGTGTTGTTAGAATTGGATGTAATAATGTCCATAGCTCTTGACCAAATTCATCGCCTCTGTGGACAGGTGGTATCCTGCATCCCGGGTGGGTGTGAGTAGGTGATAGTAAACGAACGCGTCATTTACTCGGAAAAAACTTGGGAAGCTGGCCTCCCATTAAACCTGTGGAAAATGGTCCCATGGTGCCTTTTGTCTCTAGCCAATTCTGAGCACGCCATTTGTAAGTAGCCCATGGGCATGGGGCCTCTGTTGTGCTAGGGCCTAGAAAACATAAGAAGTCATGTAAAAATTCTTTTTCCTGGCTAGTTGGAGGAACTAGGAGTCGACGTGGTTTGAAATTATAGCTACCTAGTCGAAGTACCCTCCCTTGGTGGAGATGCCGAGGAGGAAGTAATACATCCATGGAGCGAATTCTCAGGAAGAGGGTTGCCCAAAGACCCGAGACAATGCTATCATTTCCATCTGGATGCTCTCTTTGAACTCAGACCTAGGAATCTCTATCTTCATCCTCTTAGGGTCCCTCTTCAGGACCTTGAGCCAGTGAACGTTCATGTATATCTGGGTGGCCTCCTCCAATTGTGTGAATTGGGCCAAGGCATCCGACCTTGTAACCACAGAAGGTTTGTCAACTTGAGGGATCCATAGACCCACTTGGAATGTGTCAAGGTTGAGGGATACCAGAGGAGTAGGGTACCCGGTGGGTTCTACGGCGGTGAGCATAATAGCCCGGACAGAAGAGTTGTAATTTGCGGCCATTGTCAGAATAAGCTCTGGAGATTGTACAGAACATGGGAAACAAGCCGCCTTAAGAATCCTGGAGTCCCCTACATTGATGGCCATCTAATCTCCAGCCTGTCGTTGGATGTACATCATTTTCACTAAGGCCTACATCTCGGGCCATGTCCCGACGCTGGTGTCGGTAACGAGTTTAAATTTAGACTCGATCTTCAAGCTCATGATAGCACTATCCTTCACAAACTTCATGGTTAGGGGAAACTTCTCCAGGGCCCTTTCTAATTTGGATTTAACACCTGCTCTGGTAGCTTCCGTGGAAGGTAGTTTCAGACTTCCGAGTGGTGAGGATGCAGATGCTTCAGACATGTTTGGAAGTGTACTATAGAAACCTGCAAGGCAAAGCGACCTTCAGAACGCATCAATAAATAAATACTCTGGGGTCCAGAGATCTTACCACTGTGATGTCTGCTTTCCCTGAAAAGTTAGTTTCATTCAAAAACCCTAGAAAGCACATACATATCATGAACTTAAGATTTTGACTGATCCGGGTCTGGGAATTTTATCACATTTGGTAAGAAGGAAACAGTTTGGATGATGGTAGGAGACCCGAAGCCTAGAGAAGTAACCATTGGTGAAGATGTGCAAAAAGGCAAACCGTCAGGCTCACGTGGGTGCCACATGGGTAGGTAATAAATAGGAGTTATGGCGATGACGATGGAGCCAACTATCCAAATGCATGAAAAGTTAAGGCCACTTGGATGGATTTAAATGCGCGCATGGGACATAAATGAGGGCCAGGCTAGTTTTATGGAGGAGAGAGAAAACTACCTATTTGAAACCGGCTGAGAGTTGAGTTTCAAACAGGTGGTATCCTTCCTAAAATGAGCTTATAGGCAGAAAACCAGTGACACGGGCAACTCAGTTATCTTGCCAAACTATCTGAAAGGATATACATCAGAGCTGAGGGATATATACATAGGGAACAAAGGGATATACAACAAATATACACTAAAATTTACATATATACACTGCAGAATGACATCTGCAGGAAACCAGGCAAAGCATGAAATATATACAGCTTTCTACACTATTTACAAGCTAACCACACCTACACAGAGGGCAGACAACCCTCTGGTAGAGCCGACCCACCAACGGGCAGCAAAACCAGGAAGAAACAAAAACAACCAAGACAGAAGAAAGAAGCAAAGACAACCAAAAGCAGAAAGAAAAACACACCAGACCGAAGGAAAAATGAAGGGAAAAGAGGCACCAACCTGAGAATGCTGAAAGGAGAAGGAAATAAGTCACCACGGAAGCTCTGCAATAGCTACAACTACCAAATGATCACAACCCGCCACTATGAAGCACTCATAATCGCTCGGAAAGGATGGAAGCATTTAGCACTAATTATCGTTAACTCTCTACAAATTGCTCTGAAATCGCTCTGAAATCACTCTGAAATCACTCTGAGTGTTTTAATCGTGGTAAATGTGAAAATGACAGATAACTTCTATTTATACCCGCGGTAAAAAGCAATCCATCTTCTTCCAGCAATCTCCGGACAGATAGACCTCCGGACCCCAGGCCCGGGGATTCCCCGCGACGATATCACCTTAAGGAAAGAGAACATTGTGGTGAAGAATCTTAGAGTCTGAAATCTGACTCCTGACAAAGGACGACAAACTCCAAGACTGGGGTTCCGGAGGCACGAGAAACCAACAAAACAAAACACAACAGCGGGGAAGAAAACCCCAGAGAAAGAAAACAAAAGGAGAAAGACAAGGCAAGAACCACAAATTAAAAACAAAAAAGGGGGACCCAACATTTTGCACACAAAATGTAGGGATGAGGATGCAGGGCATAACATAATCGTTCTACAATCTTGTCACTCTTAGTCACTCTTGTTTTCTCTTCTTCGCTCTATTTTTTTCACTTTATCACTTGGTGAATGAATGATCTCTTTGTTGCCCTATTTATAGAAAATAGCCTAAGTAGTGTATTGAATGCTTCAACTACCACTCAGTTGATGAAAAAAAGATGCTGAGGTATCATACCGAAGAATTCATCCTTGGTAAGTATACAACACTCGGGGTAAGTGACAACTTAGTTGTACTTTACACATATTCACCGACGGTGCTTGGTATGTAGTGAAGACTTGATTGTCTTTCACATGTTTACCGATGATGCTCAGTTTATATTGACAACTTGGTTGTTTTTCATATGAACACCTATGATGCTCTCTATGTATTGGCTGATGAGATTGGATTCACAAAATCATAACAAGCAATACCATAGTGCATCTCTATTCATGCTAATTTGGCATATTATCAATGAATATTGGAACTGATGTAAAATATAGCTTTGTAGAGTGTGGTTTTGTACTTACTTGTATTGCTTAGGTGGGGGTGGTGAAATCACCAGATCCATTAGATGAGGTGTCACCTACTGTGGTGCTTGGTCTAGCATCATATTTTCTTGAATCTTTCCTCCACATTTGATTTCTCATTCTCCTGATATCTTCAATAGTGTTTCCATTTGAAAAAGTGCTTGACTCTGTCACTCATTCTCAACAATCCTTGCTTAGGTGACCGACCTTATGACACTGTAAGCATGCCATTCCAGAGTTAGTCCAATTCCTTGATCTTTGTATCCATTTCCTCATGTAGTTTGTAACTATGTGTCCATATCTACCACATGTGCAATTTACCCATGTGATGTAAGCCCAAACATATGAGTTACCGACTCTTCTCGATTTGTATGCATTTTCTTGCTCTTTAGGTTTCCATACTTACTTTTTCTTTTTCCTACATTCATGAGATGTGTGGCTATGAATTTTGCAAGTAGGACAATATTTTTCCATGTAGGATTCCTTCTTTTGTTTGTTCACCTTAGATTTTCATTCATGTGCTTTGTGTCTATGATTGTTATAGTTATAAAAATTACCTATGAATGTAGAAGTAGATTTAGGAATACCTTTAGCTTTTCTCTTGCAAACATTTGATGTGTGGCCTAGTTTTCCACAGTGATTGCATGCCTGCTTCTTTTCTCTTGAATTTGTGTAGATATCTCTTTGATCAAATTGGTTTGATGATTCTCCATGCTCGGTATAACCTAAACTGGTATTGTTGTTGAGTCTTCTTTGTCCATTCAAAAATTCATCCATTCTTTTTGTGTTGTCTTCATCTTTCTTGATCATATCATTACGTTTTTGGTGAATCCTCACTTCATGCTTTAGTTTCTCATTTTATTCTCTTAGTTCACCAATAGATTCCAATTTCCCATTAAGTCCTATGTTCACTTGGTTGGCCTCGTGACTCATAAGAACTATTTGATTGGTGATTTCAATGTGATGTTTTGTAAGTCTTTGTATCTCAGATTCTTTCTCTTGCAACTTCTCAGTGATCTTCCTCTTTTCATCAATATCTAATGTTCTTTCTTTTTAAGCTTGTCTTGCATTATTCATAACATCAATCATTCGTACCATCCGTGTCTCTTGACTGATCTGTAGTATCTTCACTTGTTCAGTCAGATGTTGATTGACTTCATTCATACTTGTAATGCTTCCTTCAGATGTGTCAGATGTATTACCAGATGTAGATCCTGATGAATCAAATAAATTAGGTATCTCTTCTTCATGATAGTCAGTTTTGATTGTAGCGAGATGCCATAAATTTTATTTCAGCCAATACTTCTTTCATCTTGTTTCTTGCTTCTTTGTATTGCTCAAAGAAAATCTTATCTCCAACTTCTGATTCTTAATATTCTTATCAAGCTTATACCTTTCCATTGTATGATCTTTTCTCTTAAGTGATTAAACTTTTATAAATAAGACATCTAGCTCTGATACCAATTATTGGAATAATGGAAGGGTGTGTACTGAGAGGGGAGGGGTGAATCAGTACCCTTAAAACTTTTTATCAAATAACCTTAGTAATCTTTTCTTGCATTACCGACCATAGTGCTTTATACCTTATGCATGTAATATCATAACATAAATATAAGTGCATATAAACAATCATAGAAACATTCATGAAACTTAGTTACATGTGACACAAGAATTGGTAATGCAGAAAACCCATGTTAGAAGGTAAAAACTACGGTGGGGATGAAACCAACAAAGCTTCACTATCTGCATAATGGAAGGTATCGGTTAAGGCTACAAGTTGTGATCACTTCTGATGATCTTACCCTGTTAGGAATAACATGTTAGACTTGTTAAGTCTACTTGGTTAATATATTTTAACAACACAATGTATGTGTGCACTCGGTTAAGAGATTTACAATAAGACTATTAAGTCCACCTTCTTGAAGGATTTCTTCTATTTTCTACAATTGTTAGAGAGTAGAAACAAATACTTATGACCTAATAACTTGAAATCTTGAATTGCTGAATACAAATCCTTTCGGTTCACAACATTATGTATCACCTAACTATGATGAATAATACATCTATTATATTCGGTTACCTTGAATCTAGTTCTTCATAACTAAATTCTTCCTTTTGTGTCCTTCTGCATGAAACTCTTTATATGATTAATAGATGTCTTTTTCAGCTACAATCATCATGTTCTTGAATTATTATACATCTATATATACAAATGTTTTGACCTAATTAGGTTTCATGCTTTACAAGAAAAACTCTATGATAAAAGGTTTACAACTTGACCCTGATCTCCTAGTTTGCATGTTTATAATCAGTTAGACTGATTAAAACTATTACTTATGCTTTTCTTGATCCTCAAGAAACGGTTTTATAGCTAAGCATAAAGCTAATTTAAAACTAAAGTGCTTTAGCTGATGTGTATCTCAGATCCACTTTTCTCAGGAATAAAACCATCTCTCGATAGACTGGTGCTCGGGTTACTCTGTGAATTGTGCTCTCAGTTTACTCTTTGAACTATCTGTTAGTGATAGTGCTATTGATGTTTACTGATTTAAATGATCACTGTGCTTGACTATTTCAGTGACCTCTGCGCTTGACTATTTTGGCGACCTCTATGCTTGACTATTTTGGTGACCTCTGCGCTTGACTGAATGCTGTCACTCGGTGATCATGTAACCGATGGTCCAAAAAATGTTTCCATGTATACTAATGACAACTTATGATCCTTTAAGGAATATCAGAAACCCACCCCCAAATATAGAACACAAGAAGTTCATAAATTATGCATGATTTCTATTTGCCAGGTTTTCATCATGGTACTTTCCCACAGCGCCTGTTTGCGAGGTTTTCACTATTGGACAAAATTATTTCTCTTTATTCTTTTTTTATGTCACCAAGATGCATGTTTGTCTGGTTTTCATCAAGGCAACATTTTTTTTAGCTTATTTTTGACATTTTGATATTTTGACCTTTTGGAAATAATGGACTCATGATATGACATAGATGGAGGAATCAAGCACCTTAATCTTTGGATGGTGCTCTTGAAGGACATGTAATAATGGACCATGACTATGAAAGTATGCTCAAAGATATCAGTAGGGTAATGAAAAAGGGATGAAAGGGGTGATTGGATGGAATAAGATAAGGACTTAGGCAAAGGATTGGATAGGTTGGATGGAAGGATGGAAAATAGGTGTTGGATAATGAATGGAGTGTAGGAAGACTTTATTTTGAGTGGATGGAAATGTGGGCATGAACAATATCACCACACACCTTGAGGGATTTTGGAGTGATGGAGGAAAATGCAATTTTGGATTTGACAGAGAAATGAATATGGATTTGAGGACATAAGGACCCAAAATGGATTTGGAAGATGGAATGCATTTAGATGGATGGATAGAAAATTTGGATGTCTGTTGTGATTTTTTTTAGGATTTTGTGCTTCAAGAAACACATTGCTTGTACAATGGATTTAGGAACCCATATAGATTTTGACATTTATTTTTCTTTTTGGATAATATTTTTCTTTGTTTTAACATGTCAATTAGACTGGACGTGTTGATTCTTGATAGCATGTGGATTTTTGAACTTATGGAATTGATGCTTGGAAAAGGAATGTGATTCATGGATGGATAAGAATTGTATGGAGGCCTTTTGGATGGGTGTAAGGTTCTCCAAGATGTGTGCCTTTTTTGAATTGTATTTGGGAAAGGAAACGTGGATTTGAGCTAATGGATGGAGGAATGTATGGGCCTAGGATGAATGAAAGGGTTGAAGGGGGAGGTGTACGTTTAGATTTGGATTTTGAAGGGATAACAATGTCTTGAGAATGATATTTTTAATTGAAGTCACGACCATTAGAATTTTCTTTGATATGGAGTGATTTTAATATACTTTTTTCATAGAGGTATAACCCTTTGACTTGATAATGCTTGATTTGACAAGTGGGATACTTGGTACAAGACGCAGGTCCATTTTGAGGTATGGTATGCAAGAATTAACAAGGCCATGAGGTGGACCATATTGGATAAAATTAGAGGAACTCATTTGGAATGTATGGGGTTCATGAACAACATGCATAGAGGTGCTTAAATTATGAGCGGGATCAAGAGGAATACTGAGATCCCATGATGGAATAAGAGAAGCAATGACATGATCATTGGGAAAGATATGAGCTTATGGAGGATATGGAAGATTAGGAAATGAAGATGAAGGGATATAGGAATATTGAGGAGGATCTGGAGGGATGATAAGATCTTTTTGTGGACATGAAGGTGAAGGGACACCTTGATCTTGACTTGGAAGAATGGAAGGTAGGTTATGATCTTGTGTAGGAAGTGGAATGTTAATGAGACTTGGAAGGACACTTTATTCTGGATATGGAATGGGATCATCTTAGATAGGAGGGAAATGGATGGTGGGATCATCATGAGGCTTAAGGTAAATGGAATTTTGGTCAACAATTGGAGGGGATTGGTCATTGTTGCGATATTAATCTTGATTAATTTCAGGATTTATTTATTCATACTTTGGATCATCCTCTTGAGATGGGGATTGAATTAAAACATGCATGGGGGATTTTCAAAAGGTATCATTGTTTTGACATGAGGGAGAAGGACTTTGAATGAGACTCTCTTGAATGGGATTTCTCAAAAATAGAGCACATGGTGACATTGAATATAGTATTTTTGAATCATGGAAAGGACTGGGATCATGAATAGGAATATCTTTTATTTATTCTATGGATAGCCCTTGGGAGGTTGCATAATTGGAAGTGTCACTTGATGGAGATGGAAAAAATTCCACTTGTGAAGCTTCAGAGGATGAAGAAATGGTGGGACACATGGATGTTTCTTGGAGTTTAATTTCTTGATAGGATATGTGTGTGTCATACATGTTATTTCTTTGTAATGGGCTATTGCTAGACACATGTAAGTTATTTTGATCCTGCTCCTCAATGATTTCATGTACACAAACCACTTTTCAAAACAAACTCTTCATAAAGTTATATTTACATTGTTTGGGTGATCTTATTGGTGATACCACATCAATGTTTGCATTTTGTAAAGAATTTGGTGACTAAACATGTGGTATAATAGGTTTCTCATTGGTTATGCTTGATTTATGTCCAAAAGATGGCAAGTTTGAATTTTTTCTTGTTTGAGAAAACCTTGGTATTGATTGAATTTAATGAAAAAATGGAATAAGAGGTTGTGTGATTGCGTGAGGATCACTTGACTGTATTAGAATTAGATTGGTTCAAAATTGGGTGGTGAACCTAGTTGAATTATTCCACGCTTTGGTTGAAAGGTTTGATTTGGAACTTGGTTCAATGATTGACATGGGACTCTGTGAATGGAACTTGATTGGATTGTATTTACCTCATTTATTTGTGAAATAAGTTTTGGTATTTTTTTATTTTGAAATGAGTGTATCTATGTCAACTTCACCATAACTTTCTTTTGGACAATTAAGGATCTTAACCATCTTTGTACTGCTCCTTTCAATTTTTTTCACTTTCTCTTCCAAGACCTTTATTTCTTTGGCTAATTTTTCTTCCAAATTTTGGGTCAAGTGTGAGTGGGATTGACGTGATTGGTTGTTTGATTGTGAGAATTCCATTTGTCTTGGGTGAAAAATTGTTTGGGTTTCCTCTCTTGAAGGGTATATGATATTTGGGTTAAAACTTGTGATTGTAAAGGTACACCTTGTCTAGGGTCAAAGGGTGCTTGTGTCCCTTCACTTGAAATATACATGGTTTGATATGAACCTTACCTTTTAGAGACTTGAGATCTTGTTTCAATCTACATGATGTCTAAATTCAACTAAGGATATGAGAGGTATATGCAAAATTCACTTTGTTTTTTGGATTTTTGAATTTTGAAAGGTTTTTGAAATGAATGCAACTAAGGATATGAAAAATGAAATTTGATCTTGGAATTTGAAGTATTTGAAATGATTATGCAACTAAGGGTATGCAAAATGCAATTTTGTTTTTTGGATTTTGAAGGTTTTGAATGATTATGCAACTAAGGGTATGCAAAATGCAATTTGTTTTTAAATTTTTTTTTTGAAAGCTTTGAAATGATTATGCAACTTAGGGTATGCAAACTTGGGTTTGGACTTTGGACCTTGAAAATTCAACTTAGGGTATGATGATGCAAGGCATGCAAATTAAGGTAATGATATGCAAGCTAAATTTTTTTTGATTTTTTGATTTTGTAAAGTGCAATTAAAGGATGATTATGCACATTAAGGTTTACAATATGCAACTATGTTTTAAGGGTTTTGGACTTTGAAAAACCTTACAAATGCAAACCTAAGAGTATGGCCTTAGGAAACTGAAATAGGGTCTTGAATTTTGAGGATCAAAAGGACAAAATTAAATGATAAATGACATGGTCAAATATATCATGACATAGATCAGGTATTGACTTAATGATATAAGGAAAAAGGGACAAGGGTGAAACAAAGTCAAGATGCCTTCCAATACCACAAGGTATAACCATAAGATATGAATTTTTGGGATTTTTGCAATGTTTTTGAAAATGTTATAAAGTCAAAATGAGAGGGGGGGATTCAACTATTAAAAGGACTTGATATGCACAGGGAATTGATAATGGAAGTGAAAATATGAAAATATGAGAATGATTTTGCAATAAAATGCAAAGGCCAAATGAAAAATGATAAGGTAAGATATTATATAATATGGAAAAGGATGATGCAATGATTGGATATGAAGGTTAAATGCAAACCCTAAATGTAAAGGCTACCCTAAAATTGCAACAAGATCTCAAGGTGTGTTTGAAAATCCATCTTTTTAAAGTGTTTATGACTAGGCAAGGTTTTGAAATTCTTTGAAGTGATTTTGAAATTATTTTACAAGGTTTTGAAATACTTTAGGGAGTTTTTTAATAATGCAAACAAATTTATAATACTCACACAAAACACATCAAGCAAAGATATTTATTTGATATTTTGATGCATAAATACTCCAAAACGAAGGCTTGAAGGAAAATACTTGCTTAATCCCCACTTGGATAAAATACAACTGCACTTATTCAAAGTAGATAGCCTAGAAGTTTGGTGGCATTGGCTCCCCTCCACGATATTCAATTCTCGGGCACACCAAAATTTGAATTCCAAGGGTAATCACTTCCCACAAAAATTTCTATCTCTAATAAGAACCACAAGAATGTGGGGAATCTTAGTCAATCTCTAACCTTCTTAGTCATCAAGTAGAAGGATTTTAGCCACTATAACAAAGGTTTTGGTTTGGGACATCAGGGATTTGGAAAGAGACACTTCTCTTGATGACGTGTATGTTATCATTGATGGAAAAAATACATGATTCACATGATCACTTGTCATATTTTGTTGATACTGATGGATTGGAGAAGAAATTGGATAAGTATGGAAGAACAAGGACAATGTGTAGGTCATAATAAATGCTTCAGTACAACCAAGCAGTTTCAAGTTTTGAGTAGTGAACCTAGGAGGCACTTCAATGAGGTATACTTTATCTTATTACAGCTTCACAATAGTTTATCTTTCCATTTGGGAAAGTTATGATGCTCTGAGTATTTAAAATCAATGATCAAAGATGAACAAAGATAAACAAATGGTAGATCGATCAGTGATCCTATCATATCAATGAGAATAATTGTTTTTGAGGTTGATTTGGTAGAGCTAACATGGGAGAGAAGATCTATATAGTTGATCAAGGTTAGGAACACATTTTCATTATAGATTTTGTCGATACTTCATATGTTACACTTTAATGTTCTTATGGTCAATTAATAATGATTTTTTTTTATAACTGGTATTTAGGGTTGAGTTTTTGAGTTGATTTTTGTGTTGCGATGGACAAAGATGGTATGATATTGATAGATGTATATGATTTATGTGTTAATTCCATGTAATCAGTGGTTTGATTGAAAGTTGAGCATAAATGCCATATTTCACCTACATGGATTTATTTTGGCATATATAGATGTTATCTTTCAGTTCATCTTTTTGGATTGTAGTCCAATATATATTGTAAAGAATTGAGATTTCCTAAGGTTTGTGGTCCTCTTTTGTATTCAAGTGGTGAGCTCTAGGTAATGTTCCTAAATACACGTGCATTCCAATTTTGTACTAAACCTTTAACATGTTTATTTATTCTACAGAGAAAATCTTCTGGGTTTGATCCCTACCATATTTTTCCCCTAACAGGGTTTCCACGCAAAAATCATGGTGTTACGATGTTGTGGATGTATGTTTTATATTTAAATGTATTTTTCCTTATTGCATTTAGTTTATGATTAAGAAATCTGATCACCAAAGATAAAAATAATAAAACACTAATTCACACCCCCCATCTCAGTGTTCCTTAATACCAACAATTGGTATCAAAGCTTGGTGCCTCAGAGGAAGTCTAACAAATTGATGAAGATCGTGATGGGTGATTCAATAGTTATATCAGTGATCAAAGGAAACTCTTGATTGCTCTTGAAGATCTTGATCGATCAAATGCTCATAACCTAGAAATGGAAGGAAGACTCAAGGAAGCTGAAATATTCATTGAAAATTTTAAGTGATAATTGAACAAATCTAGGGACAAGAGGAAATATCTTGTTGAGCAACTAAAGCAAAAAGGAAGCAATGATGATTCACAAGCCTTGAAGGAGAAATCTGATGAATCTGAGTAGCTTTCAAAAGATAAAGATAATCTGAAGCATGAGATGGAAGCCATGGTAATGAAGATGACTAAGGAAATTGAAGAAAGGAAAAAGAATGAAGAACATCTTAAGAAATCCTTGAAGGACAAGTCTAAGGAGTGTCATAAACTAAATTGTGAGATTGGAAAATTGTAGCTTGATCTTGATGAATCCAGACATAATGAGAAAGAACTCGAAATGGTATGAGATACTTAGTAGTGAGCTTTCTTCTGGTAATGAATTCAAACAAAAATTCAAAGCCATTTTAGTGAAGCTTGATGCACAAATTGAGATTCAAAGGTTGAAAGGAGATACACAAGGACTTGATTTTGAAAAGGGTGAAAGCTCTAGACCTAGTCATAATAACTCTTATCATCTAATCAAATTGAGAAACCTATAAGGACACCTATGAGATAACCTCATTCACAAAAATTCAATGGGAGATGCTTTGTCTACAACAAAATTGGTCATAGGTAAAATTAGTGCAAGAACAAATCAAATACTACATCATTCTCAGGTCAATATTTAAAATGTAACAATTATTAACACAAATCTAGAAAACGTAGAACTATAGTGAATAATTCCATGAACTAATGGAACATAAGGTGCTAAAAATGCAATAAATTTGGACACACAGAGAAGTAATGAAGATTGAGGTCAAACCAAGCAAACTTAAGGTATGAAGAATTCTAATGTGATATGTTTCAAATTCAATAATCTAGGCCACATTGCTAGGTATTGTAGATTAAATAATGCTCATATGAACATGGGAGGTTCAGTTGAAAGGAATAATGTGCAAAAAGTGATAAAGGAAAACAAAATATTGGTGTTGAAGAAGTAAAAAAGAAGATGAGTAAGACATGGGTGAGAAAAGGGAGTACTGATGCTAATGGAGGGATCACACTAGGATCTAGTGTGGGAATTTCTTCAGAGAACTAAATTAGGTCTTTGACCTAAAGGGGGTTTTTGTAATGAAAAGTATTTACCATCCCTTGATTTGAAAGGGTCGATGAATACAATTAGTGTAATCACTCAAAAATGGTCTAGTAGACTATGATCCCCTTTCTAAACATTAAAATTTAAATACTAGAGTATATCTTGTGCTTAATCAATTTTGCATATTTATTTAATCTCTTATTTTTTTGATCAAATCACCACTTAATCATTTATTTGATTATATCCTAAAGTTTGACCACTTTAGCTTAAGCTTTATTTAATTAAAAGAACATGCCCCCTTTTAATTAAATGAAAAAATCTTTTAATTAAATAATAAAACCCATTTACCCTAAGTGCACATAAAGCAAGAAAATAATAAATAATAAACAATAAATAATAATAAGAAAAGTGCACTTTACAATGAGATAGAATCTTTTGAAAAAGGCTTTTGCCTCTTTATCTCAACCACTCATTGTTTTGCCTCTTAATCTTAGCCTTTGATCTTGCCTCTTGAAGATATGAGCACATGGATCAACCAAGATTTAATATCCACCATTTCTCATTTTTTTCCCTCTTAATCTTAACTATCCACTCATTTCTAATCTTTTATAAAAGGAAGCTCTCTCCTCATTCTTGGGTAAGCTAGGAAAAATTGGAAAAGATAGTTTTTGGATATCTTTCAAATTGTAATTGGAAATCTTGGAGCTCTTGCATCTTTCCCTTTTGGAGATCTTGGAGTTCTTGCATCTTGAAGAATTCTCGCATCCTATCTCATATTGTATCTTGGGATATTTCTTATTAGGTTCATTTGAGATCCACCCTCATTATCTACATGATTCTTGCACGCTATGGATAGGAAGCTATAAGCCGCTTCGTGGGACTTCCTCTTCATGGATTCTCTCAAGTGTAATGGTTTATAGAAGTGTGTCACATTTTGATCACACATTTTTGCCGCCCACCGTGGGGCCGATGCCCCTGATTTTCCTTTATTTTATTCATATTTTTTCTTTACATGGTTGTTTTATTGAATTTTTTCAAGGCTAACCCTTGTGCAGGTTGAGTTGAAGACAAAATCCTAGGGTTTGTTTTGAAATATTTGATCATATCTCACAAATGACTTGGCATTTTGGTCTCAATTTTGTAGTATAGGTTGGGGATGGTTCAGGTGTGTCTCAGTCCAAAAGTCAATTTTTTTGGATCATTTTTCTGCGAGTTATAATTTTTTATGATTTTTCATGAAAATTTATTTCTAGTCGCAAATCAGCATATTTTTTAGAAAAATTTACATTTTTGGAAATGTCTAGAAATTCTACAGGGGGTTTATTCTTTGTGATTTTAGTTTTGATGAAATATAATAGCTTTAAAATTTGATCTTTGAAAACTGATCTATTTTTGTAAATTGAGTCCCTAGGGCACAAATCAGGGAATATTGCTAAAATATTTACATTTTTGGAAAGCTCTCAGATTTTTAGCACAGGTATCTTCTTTGCATTTCTAATTTTGGAGCCGAAATTATAGCAAAAAAATTAGATCTTGTTGAATAGGTCCAAAGCAAATTTTTTTTTGATGAACTTGCACCTTATTTTCAACTTCATTTCATTACATCTTGCATTTAGGGTTGCTGATTGGGTTTTATTGCAACATTTTGATCTTTTATTTTCTTCCTAACAAGTGGGTTTTCAAGGTTATTGTCTTCATTTTCATATCTTTTGTGCCCTAACTTATGGTTTTGTAGGATTTGTTTGCACAAGGAATTACATTGATAAGACTAATAAATTTTGGAAATTACGTTGGAGGTATGTAACTAGATATCGTGTGTCTTTGCTATCATAAATGATTTTTAATAGGAACATATCTTAATTATTTGAAAATGTGCTTGATGTGTTTGGGAGACACTATGGAGTAGGAGAGTATGCTCTTTTCGCTATGGAAAATCAGAAATCTTGACCTTCATTAGCTATCCATTTCTTTCTTGCATTTACCTTTAGAGGACCTGCCACGAGAGAAATATTTTGGGAATGAACCAAGTGGAGAAAAAGTGAAACTATCTACTCCATCCCACTATAATCAAAAGCTTCCTTTAATCCAAATAGAGAGGAGACTTGGCTATTTTCTATTCCTAATGCCTCTTCATATGTAGGGCCTAGTTGCCTCAATCTTGCTAAGCAAGACTTCACTTGATTGGGTTCTTGTAGGGCCATCTTGGTCTCAATATTATTTACAAGAATACAAGGGGAGTACATTCAAATTGTATAGGACTGAGAGGTCTCAATCTTGCTTGCGAGACTATGCATTTTGAGTGCTTGTATGGCTATAGGCCTCAATTTTGCTTGCAAAACTACAAGGGATAGTCCTTACTAGACACTTTTAGATAGAAGCTACCTGAATAACCTCTGAAAGTATCATAATATTTGTCCAAGGACCAATCCAAGTGGTTTCTCAGATCACCCCAAGATTTTTATACTCACCATTTATATTCCCAAGGGCATAGTCCTGGAAAAATTCAACATCACTTTGTGTGAGGCAGAGGAATATCTAGTGTGGGGAAATATTTTGATACTAAGCCAAATCATCCTAAGGTATCTTGTGTTTGATGTGTCTTCGATCATGTTAAGACCCGTGGAAATCATTTGAACATACACATGGTGGTACTATTCATAATAGGAATAACTTTAAGAAACCCCCTCCTAGGAAAAAGTGTAAAATCCTGGTGAATCATACATTAATTTAGGGAAATTTTTTTCTTGATGATGGTGAATTTTTTTTCCAAATTAGAAAAAATAATATAAAGGCGAAGGTGAATTTTTCCCTACCGAATAAAAATTCAATAAAATCCTGGCAAATAATACATTAATGTGGGGGAAAATATATATTGTATGAGGCAAATTTTTTGCTTTTAAAGTAAAAAAATTATAATATATGAGGTGAATGATTTTCTTTTGAAGGGGAAAAAAAATATTTGTACTAGAAAATTTTATGTACTGTTTGAAAATATATTTATTTTATTGGCAAATCTATCGCTAATTATGGGAAAAATAAATATTTTATTGGCAATTTTCAAAAGATGGGACTCATCAATGCGTCATGTGGGCTAACGCCAACTAATAACTTGTTTGCAGATTAAACACATTGGTATCGATAAGCATGAAAAGTTACATCAACATGCAACCTAACAGTAACATCCATCCTTTATAATGTTAAATGTCTTATTTGAGACTGTTTGATGATCCTAGATCAATGGCTGAAGTTTAATTTCAGACCAATTTCTTGATGGAAATAGAGTTCTCCAGGAAGTCACCGGAATGATGACACATATCAAATTAATCTGCACCATAGCCATTACCTAATTAATGCAACATCAAATAATGACATCATTATTTACATGTATCAAGTCTTACATTTGTTTACGTGGAGAATTGATAATGTATCACAGTTGCCGTTAATAAAAGATGTTTTTATCACTGACACTAAATATGGCTATTTCTAATTTCACACAGTCATGCATTTAATATGAAAGATTTACAAAATTTTGAAGGACACAGGAACTAATTTCACACACTCATGCATTTAATATGAAATATTTACAGAATTTTGAAGGAAAAATGAATTAATTAGGTTAGAGAAAGAATTGAGGGTTATTTATAGATGATCTACGCTTATTTCTTCTTCAATTCTCCTTTGGTTTGGGTTTGCCTTTGCTAGTGCTTGAAAGATTCTGGTTTAGGTCTTTAGGCTATATAATTTCTGATATTCTGGTAGTTGTTTTTTGAAGATGGACACTCCTATCCGTTTGATAAGCACATCTGCAGAGGAACAAAATGCCTTTTTGGGCCCGGTCTCAAACCAAACCCTTGAATTAGTTTGCAAGGAGTTTGGAGCCTTAAAAAATGAGGCTATGAGGATGGGGCTGGGCCGTGAATTTTTGGAAAATGTGGATAGGTACCGAGTTAACACAGACATTACATCCCATTTTTTGGCATCTCTTATGGACCTCGGGGGAGAGAAGGTGGATATGATCCTTCTGTTAAGGAAGCCATTCAAGCATGAATTACTGGGTGACGCTGTTGAGGTTATTTTTTATGCACAATTAGGGGTGGAGATCCCTTGGGAAAGTGATTTACGCAAGCTTTTTGAGTCAGACTAATATGTGACCATTCAACCTTTTCTTTTTAACTTGGATGTTTAGCAGCTGACGCGCCATAGGAAATGGGCGCAGATTGATAGGGATTTTCTTTGCAAATGGTTTCTGTTGGACGACTTGGTGGACTATGGATGGTTGTATGAATTCATAGACCTTATCATCTCTAAAAAGTTCTACTTAGATGGAGGGGAAAATGCTTAGTGTTGTGTCCCTATGGCCTCCGCCTGAAATTTTGAAATTTTCACTATAGTAGGTTTTTTTTGCCACTACCTCGCAACCTCCCTCATTTTTTCTTTAAAGTTTTGTAGGAACTTCAAGTCTCCAATTCTGAATATTGTAAATTCATAGAAAATATTAATGAAAACTTTGTAACTTCATTTCGGTTTGTTTTTATGGATTTAAATTTAAAATATGTATGTGTGACATATGTGATTTTATAATTTGTGAAATTGAAAATGAACCAAATAAATGTTAATATATGTGTGTTATTTATTTAATAGTAATAACTTAATATTACTTAACTTTTGCATGTATCATGCCACATGTGTGACTGTACGACTGCCGAATTGTGAAAGTTTAAATTATTCATCTATTCTTTAAACTTTAAAGTAAAACTAAATTCTAAAATTATCCAATGCCAAATGGAAATTCATAAAACATCTAATAATTAGAATAACTTGACTCCCAGTCACGTCGAGTTAATATCGCCTTTTTGGTTGTCGAGTTGTCCACTTTCATTGGCAACTGCAAGTGGTATGTACATTTGGCAACTGCATGTGGTATGTACATTGTACTATCAACTATGAGCATTGATACCATCGACACATACCTTAAACATGTTTGTTTAGAACCCTAAATTGTGAATATATTAATCGAGATCATTGATTGATCGTAGATCAATGGCTGGAGTTTTATCTCGGGCCCAGTTTCTCAAAAGAAACTGATTTTTGCAAGAAGTCTGCGGAATAGATACATGTCGCAAGGTTGGAATGATAACTTGCAAGAAATGAATGTCTTGTTAGAGTGACAGTGACATTCTTTAACTACAATGATCCACTTGTTAGTCATCAAGCACGTCTCACGGTTTCCAAAATTATACTAGTACAGACTGTAGTTATTAGTATAGTCACTATATTAGTAATTTCCCACACTCGTGCATTAATGGGAATGATTTACCTAAAGATATGGAAGATATGGAACAAGGATATTTATAGACGTTATTGCTTGCTTTTCATCAATTTCAATTTGCTTTTTCCTTTCAACCTCTGCCCTCTAGTTTTAAGTTTTTAGATTTGTGATTATGTAGATTCATAGAATTTCAATTTTCTATGTGTAGTTTGAAGATTTAGGTTTTTAGTTTAGGGTATCAAGGATGTAATACCCTCTCGGGTGACTATACTATTATTTTTAAATTGGACATTTTGGCATGAACTTTATGATTTCAGTTGTTTACATTTTGATAGATCTAAACGATATTATGCTTAGTTAGATGTTTTGATATATGTATTCATGATTAATGTCTTTATGAAAAGAATTATTATATGAAATAAGAAATGGAATTCTAACCTTTCCCACTTATGATGCTCTATTTTTACTAATGTGTTTTCATGAATTTTCTATGATGCTTTACTTTTGGCATATATGTCAGATGTGTTTTCATGACTCAGGATGAAGTCGTAGTTACTCACTTAGCTGAGGTCCACATGATGTATCGATCCTAGTCATCTACTTGCAATGTCTTATATATGTATATATGTTTCTATGCACATGTATCTCTCCTTGGTGATGTAGGATTGTAGGTACCGAGCATCGTCTCCACCTAGCTCCATAGGTCTAAGCGTGCTCTCTAAATCCTCGATCGTTGTTGTGATGGAGATAACACTTGGTTTCACAAGACTAAACCTTGCCTTGATCCCTGTTCCCGGGTTGGGTCTTTTGGGGATTTGTCTTTCTTTTATGGATTGATGTCCATTTATAGATGCTTGGTATTTGATCATTATGGATATTTGTTATAGTCCCTAGGACTAGGTGAATATTGTTTTGTGGTTGAATTATTGGTTAGTAATAATTGGATGGTATGATGGAGTTATATACTTGGTAATAAACCTTTTCTAAATGTATTTAGTAATGCATGATTATGGTAATAATATTTGCATGGTTATATGTACACATAGGCATATGGGCGCACACACACACACACACACACACACACACACACAAAATTCTATAAATATGCCTATATTAATGTTTAATAAACGGGTGTGTGTATGTATTTATCCATTATGTGCCTTTTTGATTTTAAGAAAAGAAATTAATTGTTATGTGAAATTATATTATTCCTTTAATAGAGAAAAGTAACTAATCAAGGTAAAAGCTAGAATAAATAATAGAAGTTACCTTAAGCATGAATTAAAATATATAGTAACTAAGGAATTAATTTAACTAAAGCATTCTTGGGAGACTACCTACTCATTAAATTACCTAAAAGACTATTATGTTCAAACTAATAACCAGAAGATAGTTATGGATGGTTGCATCGGTTGAAACTTCCCATGCAACCAATCCTACAACATATTTATGGAAAGGAAATATAGAGAGTAGGGAGTTAGGAGAAAAGACAGAAGAAATTATATTCAAAGAACTATATACATTTGAAAACTATTAGAAGGATTAGGGGAAATATTTGGAGAGTATCCAGTTGGTTAGAAGGTTGGAGGAGCATAGGCTTGGTTGGAATAGATTTGGATTGTGCCAAAGGTTTCTCTGCAGGACTCTAGGTAGGCTCTAACTGGAAAAGAGAATCTTGTTCATGAGATTGTTATGTTTTGATGTGATTGTTTACTATCTTCTATAGTTGTGTGAACAATGGAATTCCTTTATGATTATTTGGATGTTTATGCTATCTTGTATGAATCAAATAATGAAATAATACCTTGTAATGAATTAAGTTTATTAACTATTGTGTATTTGTCCTTCTTTGTGTATTGCAACCTTAGAATGTATTTTCTTCCTGATAGAACCTCTTTCTGTAGATATTATGCAGACTTCCATCTTGGTTAGAACATTATATTTTGGTGGTCACCTTTCTGAACCTTGCACTTATGGGTAGGAACTAAATAGATTTACCTGAGGGTAGATGGGTTTAAGGGATGTTTTGGAAGGAGAATTGAGGAATCCCAACTGGGTATCTCTCTGATTCTGCCTTTTGGGCCTCCATCTTATCCAGTTTTACTCAAAAGGTCAAATCTGAAGGTTGCTGTCCAGAGTGTGCACAGGTCCTAACCACCTATGTAGAACTGGGCACCGTCTATGCAGGATGCGTGACCACCTGCCAGATTAGGTCACCACCTATGCATCTTAGGATTCCACTTGCGCAAGACTCTTCCAGTTTGATTTTTAGGGTTGCCGGAAGGGTATAGGGTTTGGTTTTGACCTGAAGTTGATCCTAGAGGTTGTTCATACTTGTAGAATAATTGATTTTCATACGATCTTATGTTTATAATCCTTTGGATACCCATCATGATTTTTGGATGGTTTGGGAACCCTGATTAGGGTTAGGGTTGTGCCAAGTACCCTAGAAACCTTGTGTAACTTTCTTTATGTTCCATACGGATGTTATGAACCCTTCTACACTTGTGATACTTATCTTTATGTGATTTGATGAGATTGATAGAGGTAGGGAGGAACACTAGGTGAGTGGCTCACAGTGGGTGGCCAGGGCCCTAAGTGGTTGACCAGGGTAGCCCACTATGGAGTTGTTTAATCCAGTGATAACAATAATAATTTATGGGAAGGGAATTACACATTAACTAAGATAAGCCTTGCCCATGTCGGTAGTGCTAGTAAAGGCTACAGATGGGAGTGGGAGAAGGTGCTATTGCGATATCACAATCAGACAGTCTCATCCCTATGAGAGATGTTCGGTTCTGCATGTGCCTACTTGGGGGCCGGGGACCAGAGTGGCTGACCAGGGTAACCCAAGGGGTGAGGGCTATGCGATGACACTCACCTAGTGTGTCTTAGAGTTCCTACTGGTGTGTTTCATGTCTTTGTATTATTTTTATGGTTTCAATTATGTTCTAGGAAATGCACTACTCTCTCCTTAGAAATGGCCTATTTATCACCTTCTTGCATGGATCATGGTGTTTATCTCCTAGCATGGGGGAGTGGATCCTTTTTGGATATCCATGTGGTTGGGTGGTAAATATTTTATCGAGGTATTGTTCGTAGAGTTGTGGATGGACCCTGCTTATGCTTTCTCCATATTTGTGGAAGACAAAGACTTTCTTATTGTTCCTTGTTGTTAGCCATGTAATGGTATCTCATTAATGTAACCTCCCAAGAGGAGATGAATGTAAATTAATATGTGATATATTCCAGATTGATGTAATGGGATGGGTAGCTTTAGGAAAAGGGAAAAAAGGATAAATTACCTTTCAATGTAAAGAATGTATTTAATAAGAAAAGGAAGTGATCTATGTTTATGGAAAACATGTTAGAATTATGATACCTCATGGTTATAAAAGAGAGTAAAAGAATTTTCTATATTGATATTGTAAATGCAATGATTATTTATTTCTAAATGGCATGTAATGGTTATTAGGAAAGCTCATTACTTTATGCATGCTTCCTTTAAAGTTTGAAAAGAAAAGAATCTTGAATGTTAGAGGTTAAATTGATTTAGACGAACAAAGGTTCATAAGACTAAATATGTTAGTGACTGTGGTATAATGAAAGTTATGAAATCCTATGTCTTTCTTTAATAATAAAATTTATGGTTAAGTTTTGTTCGTTGGGGAACCTAGGGAGAGTTTGTAATTGAAATTTGTAACTTTACAACTTCAAATAAAAAAAAATGTTTACTACTCTATAATGACTCTTAACTGAGTAAACTTTCTAGTTTTCTTCCTGGTTCCCTGGCGGGGCAAGATAGAGGCTCTGCAAGTAGAGATGGACACACCAATTAGGTTGAGAACCACATCCACTGATGAGTAGAAGCCCTTTTTGGGAATGATACCAGACAAAGTTCTCACTTCCATTTGCAAGGAAGTGGGCGCTTTCATTAACAATGTTGTGTTGATGGTGCTCGACCATGAGTTCATTCACAATGAGAAGAGATACCGTGTCAGCACGTACATTACATCCCACTTCCTAGCATCTCTTCTCGACCTTGGAGGAGAGAAGGTAGACATACTTATGCTGTTGTGAAATGTTTTCAAGGAAAAATTTCTGGTAGACAACGTCCAAGTCATTGTCTTCGCACAATCGGGGTTGGGTATCCCTTGGGATGATGAAATTGAAAAGCTTATCCAGTGAGGCAGAAATGTGGAAAGGAAATCCTTCCTACTGAACCTTAATGAAAGGCAGTTGAAGTGACATCAGAAGTAGGCACGACTAGGGATGGACTTCCTACGGAAGTGGTTTCACCTCGACGACGGGGTGGAGAAAGACTACACCTGGCTCAATGAATTTTTGGAGATTATCCTCCACAAATAATTATTCTTAGATGGGGATGAAGATGAAGACCCTTAGTGTTTCTATTCTTGAAATAGGGGTTTCCGCAGTTCTTTTTTTTTGTTATATGATCAACAGTGCCCTTGTGGCAACAAATTTTGTAACTATTTTTTAGGGATACTTCCTATTTAGTGATTCACAGTCACACCATTTTGTAGGGGTTTACGGTGCGACTATAGTGTAAAGTTAAACTCTATACTTATAAAGTATATTATAATATTAGTGATGTAAATAATTAATGAAAATTTTGCTCTTCGACTCTTAATGAATGATAATAGACTGTCTGGGCTCTCGACTCTGTAATTTTGTTTAAATTGCATAATTATTGTAATTTTTCTATCTTCCTCTGGAAATGAGACACGTATCAGTGTGTGAGATAATAGATTGTGTGTGTAATTTTGTTTAATTGCAATTTTGTAAAGAAACCTAAAGACTAATAGTAATATATTGATAAATAATAAATTATATGCCCATTCACATTGCCATATCGACGTGTGATATCATATAATATGAACCAAACAAATGTAACAATATTTAATGTATGTGTGTGATTTATTTAAGACTAATAACTTAAATTTTCCATGTCAATGCATTATGTGTCATGTGTGCGACTGTGGAATTGTAAATTTTTAAATTGGAATTATCAGTTTTCATTTTATAGGTATTAATAATTAGACATTTATCAGTTTGCATTTTATGGGTAGTAATAATTAGACATTTATCTGTGATTGCAATATTTTAATTAGTTATTTTTATATTAGACAGTTTCAATATTTAATTTAATTTAAATTTAATAAATTTTTGGCGTATGGTGTTACGTGTAACTGTATTTCTTGTGACCTTTGGATGAGTAGAGATCAATGAGGTATGGTGTATTTTGGGGTGAAAGGGAAAAGAAACCCCATTTTTGCAATCATATTCTAGAATCACAACACATGTCCACTCACACAATTGGTGTCATTCGATAAATATAATTAAAAGTTTTTCATTTATTTCTTTTTAGTTTAATAGTATTGCAGAGGCTATTTATGAAAATCAAACTAGTAAAAATTGTATAAAAATTTATCATAGTATATAAAAATGGGTTTTGTGTTTTATTAGTTAATTTTTAATGACGTGCGAGGTACTATACCACTGACAAGTGAGAAGCCAAAATTTAATGGGACCCGCAACACATGATAGTGACTGGCATCGACCATTGGATGAGCACAAATCAACGACGTGTAGTGTATTTAAGGTTGAAAGGGAAAAGAAACCCTATTTTTGCAAACCTATTCTGGAATCATGACACGTGTACACTCACACAATTGGTGTCATTCGATGAAGATGTGTGAGGTGACTAGGTGACTATGAGTCTACGAGTCTATATATGACGTACTGTACTACTAACAAGTGACAAGCCAAAAGTAAATGGGACCCACAATACATGATAGTGACTTCCATGACCGTTGGATGAGAAATGCATCAACGACCCAAGGTATATTTTGGGCCTATATGGGGATTGGTCACTTCTTTTTGCAAATTTCCCCCAGAAATAGGGCACGTGTCATGAATTAACACTCAGCTAAGTTTAATTAAAATCAAAATTGGAATAAAATAGTAACTTAACATTTAATAAGCAATAAGCTCAATTTCAGGTCCTAGTGACCTCAAATATTTGTAATGTCAAACAATTAAGTGACACATGTCCTAGTGACCTCAGATATCTAGAGAAGCAATAAAAGTTAACACAAGTCATGAATGATGACTTAGTACTCACGATTGTAAAATTTTAACCTAAGTTTTTATATTTTCAGTTCTTACTAGTATACTGTATTGGAGATTCAGAAAGGGGTTACAACTTCTAGGTTGAGGATTGAGGAATGCAACAAAGTCTCTCATCTCTCTGACCACTCACAGTCTGCACAAATTGAATTTCTGGGTAAAATCCTGAACACCCATGTCTCGTCCTTTAAATTTTTCAAATCTAGTGGTTTACTTTTTAGATTGTAGTCGTGGAATTAGGGTTGAATTTTTAATCATGCCTGTAAATTGTAGTTGTCACCTGTGTAGAATTATTTGAATTTTCCTACAAGTAAATTGTAACACCAGTATACCATGGTCCATAATGGGAAAAAAAAAAACCAAGACTACGAGTAAAAGGCAAAGAAAGGAAACATAGATAATAGACTTCCACAAACTGGTTAAAACACCAGGTTTCACTAATAAAATCCATGATATTTTTTATCCTGTTATCCATGGAAATAAGGGAATCATGGAAATTAGATTTGCACTTAAAAATGACTGGAAAGATCCAATGAAGGATTCAAAATTTTTTCCATTTAACAACATGGTAAAGGAAAAGACAAATAAAATTGCAGCGTGGGTTGTTGGGTTAGCACGCATGGCGTTACCTCAAGTATTCCCTTATCCAAAAATTGTCATGCTTTGCGCCAAAAATTATTTGAAAATAGAAAATCAATTGTCAATGAAAATACTCAGGAGGAAATTTCATCGATAATCGAGACTAAATTTGCTAGTCTATTTGACTTAGGGTTTGAATTACACAACTCAAACATGCACATTGACCTAGGAAAGTTGGCAGAGAATTATGAAAAAATAGATGCAATACAGAAAGATTCGTATATCAGAGGAATAAAAAGCAGTTCTAGTCTAGAGCTAGATTATAAGCCTCCTTATGATTATGATATTTTTGTGCAATGGGTTCAGAATAGTATTTCCTTGCTAGAATTTTGTTTGGGATTGAATAGTAACAAAGAAGTGGGTGCCAACATTCTTGAAATGATTTTTCATATTCATTGTCAAAAAGAACCAGTAAAATATAATTTTATTGAGCACACTGTTCAATACATGCAAGAACAATTACTAATGATTTAAAAGAGGTTCACAAAAGACATTTAGGTTAAGAACCTAATTGTGCTGTCTTCTTTTAGCAAAGCATCGTGCAATATTTCAGACAAACAAGCTTCAAAGTCAGGTCCAAAATGCAATATAAGAATGGACACCTGAGATAAGGATGAGTGATAATAGAAAGAACTATAACAATTTTATATACTTATTTTTGGCACCAATGTATCATAAAATTATAGGCACTTCATTGCCGAGATTTCCTGTGTCTTGTAGAGTTTGCATTCAACTTGAAAGTGAAATACAATTGGCTGACTAGTACTTCATGGAAGACTACACTATGTTAAGGTTTTAGGGTTCACTGGGAGAACCCTACAAACTTCCAATACATGTTACAAAGAGGGTATTTTCATTGGAATATGTTTAGTAGATGGAGAGAACAAATGTACTCTTTAATGGTCAACAAAAGAAAATGATATTTCCTTCCTTGCCTTTCTCATTGGGAGGGTTCACATTTGAGTGAAGAGGATTCAAAGTAGTAGAGGATTTTTTTTCAATTTTTTGCTTTTCTGCTGACAGTCATTGGCAGTATGATCTACTAAACATAATTAGAACAAAGCTTAGAGAGAATAGGATCTCTGCAAGCAAATGTCAACATGAGAGTATGCCATTGATAGAAAAATTTAAAAACATGGAGTCCTGAGATGAGGTCAAAAAAGAGATGGAGAAATACGACATTGAAAATAATATTTCAATACAAGAATTGTCATCACAAATTATGGCATTGCACAAATAGAAAGAAAAAGTGCAGCATAGGATATCCTACAATTTCTACTAGAAAGATGCTCAACCATCTACACACTTTATTTCAAAAAACCTAGCGCTTCAATGTAAAGATGATAATTGGACTGTAACCGAAATTTTTGATTTTTGGATAATGAGGAAGAATCTCGGCAATCCAAAGACCTTTGGAGATCTTTATGATGTGGACAAAGATGAAATATTTAGCAATTTGTGGAATACATAGCATCCAACTGAGGCATATCATAATGATTATAATTGTCAAGATAACGAGGATGAGTGGGATTCAGTGAATCCCACATCAACTGATGTATATTCAATAATAATTGCTACTAGAGTCGATGCATCCACAAAAGAAAAATATGGTAAAGGGGCAGAGATTGTAGAAAAAATGGGGTTTCCAAGTAGGGGTGGTCTGTGTCCCACAAGAGAAGGGCATTGGTATCCAATTTCCACAAATGCTCCACCAAAATGTGGTGGGACACCAATAATTAGAGGTTCATTAGAAAAAGGTACTACTCAGTCTCATACCCTTGCACCTTCATTTGTTCCAGTTTCAAATCCAGTTCCACCTTTGCCAAGCACTCAGATTCAATTTGAATCAAGTTTCCCTCCCACTGGTGGGGATGGTATGGGTAGTACTAATGGTCTGAAAAGGACATTACAACTGGACATGAAATTAGTGGATCCTAGAGATCAAGGTAGTGTAGAGAAGTAAAAGGTTATGACAACAATGCCAATGGTGTCTGTGACTATGAGTCCAACAATTGTCACACCTTCAGGAAAAAACCCTCCGAACAGTCCAAAAACTCCACTTGTAATGGGTCAAGGTGTTACTTTTATTAATCCTCATGGTGCAATTATTAGAACCACAGGTGGAAGCTCATACATCACTGCAAGTTCTATTTCACCTTTCAAACATTCAATTGTGTTAGAAAACCCTAATTTTCATTTCAATGATTTTGTAACTAACTTTGAACAAACAAAAATAGGAATAGACAAAATACTAAGACAATGAAGAGGGATGTAGTTGTTGCAGCTCATGATGCAAAACCTGCATCGAATAGGTTATTTCCCATATATGACCCAAACAAAGAAATAATGGAGTTCATGGTTATTATTCCCCCAGCTAGAGATAATAATCCACCAGAGAGTCAGATAGATCCATTTGAATTTCAAGTTAGCACCCTCCAAATGGATTTATCCAAAATTAAAAATGTGGACAAAATAAATGTGTCAAAAATGACCAACCAAGTGGTCTACAGTTCAGTGATGAAGTTGGAGAGAGAGAATGGAAAGCTTCAGGGCAGAATAGAAAAGTTACAGGCAGACCTGACAAATTAAAAGGCAAAGGAGAAAGCAGCAGATAACAGGTGCAAAGAATTACAGAAAAGGATAAAAAATTCATCCTCTAAAGAAGAAATTGTACAACAAGAACATATGGAGTCAAGACTAAAAATTGTGAGGGAAAAATTGGAAGAGAGCAATAAAAATCTTGAGGATGAAAAAACCTCTTCATTAAATTTATACAAAAGTGTGGAGAGTGCGGCACAAGTAAATAATAACTTAAATAAAGAATTGGAGGATGAGAGGGTAAAATAAAAATAGTGGTGTATACACTTAAAAATGGCTTCGTTGATTAACTAATTAATTTAATATTTATTATTCAATTAATATTGACTTGATGAATTCATTAAATATTTATTATTTAATTAATATTTATTTCTTCTATTTATTAAGTAAATTATTTTAATTTATTTAATACATTCACTATAGTCTATTCTTCTTATCCCAAGTCTTCTAAATTAGTCTTATTAAAAGTGATTTAATTAAATACACAATCACTAAATATGACTAAGTCCCCTAGTCCATCTCATGAATCTAGTCACCTGACACATCAGCTTGGCTAAAATAATTAATTATTATTAATTAATAATTAATCATTATCCTCACCCACACATGTCCTATTCTTAAGGGATATGTTGCCTCATAAGACTTGGTCTCATGACCACATGTCTTCCCCCTACACCAAGTCAAGAATCAATCCCTATTCCTAAGGAGCTTCTCATGCCACCTCTAAGAGTCTGAGATGACTCATGGGACACTTGTACCAAGAGTCCTCATGAGGAATAAGTCCTTCCTCTTTCCTCTCCATGGTCTTTGTGAGACACTTGACACATGTCTTTCCCTTCCACCTTCTTCTCCTCTATGTCAATGTAGGAGGAACATCCTCCCTATTCTTCCTCTCACATTATAACTACATCCCCCTTTCTCTCAACCCCTTCAACCAAGTCAATAGTAACCCTAGGATCTTCCACCTTACAATCTCCACCTTAGGATCATGCCACCTAGGCTTAGGTCCTCCAAAAACCTATAAAAGGAGCCGCATTCCCCCTTTGTGATCTAATAGGTAATCAAGCATTCAAGCATCCAAGCCATCAAGCATTCAAGCAATCATATTCAAGCATCCAAGCAAATCACATTCGAGCATTCAAGTATTTCCACACCATTCCATTATCCATTTAGTTGCATTTTTACATTACATTCACTCAAATCTCCACACTTTGGTGACATCTTGGCTAAGGAGCTTCATTGGAATTCTGAGAGCTTAAACATCAAGAAATCAAAGCTAGGAGAACAATGGAGACAATCTGTAAAGAGTAGGTGAAGGTAAAGCTTGTTATTTTACTTCATTTGATTATTTGTATTCTTCATTGGGTTGCATTTAGATAGATTTAATGACTTATTAATAGTAGTATTTTGTTTATCATAGTTGACATCTATTTTGCATACATTTTTGGCGCCCACCGTGGGGCCTAACCCCACAAAATTGACATCTTTTTCTAGTTTTTTTGTGTGAAAACTTCTATATGAATCCCTACGCATCCATCCCTGATTTTTGTGTATACATTCATCACTGCTGCGCATTTGTTGAGCCTGCACATTCATCCAATATACCTGCGCATCCATCAACTATTTTTGCGCATTCACAGTTTCTGCGCATTTATCATCTATTCCCGTGCATACATTCACTGTTTCTGCACATTCATAATTTCAAATGTAGAACTATGTTTTTCTCTTTGTTTGGTTTTAGCTAATCATCTGAACAAGCTTCTATTTGTTCTGGTAGCTTTTAGGCTATTTTGCAGGTCATTAATTTGAAGACCCCAAATTTCAAATTATTAACGGTTTTCTTGCAGGTTCCTAAGGGGTTTGCAAAATAAACTATAACCTTCGTTTGGGCTTTAAAATATGACATGTTTTTTAGTTTTGTGTGTCTTATTTAGCTTAGCAACTATCTATTGTGTCTTGCTTTATAGCTTAATTGTAATCCCAGATTATAACAACGTATCCTCTCCCCTCGCCATTCATGGACCTTGGGTGTAAGAGAAACTGTTATAATCTTTAGAGGGCGGTCTTTGGTGGGAAAAGAGGTACTCACCCCAAGGAACGACCCAACCGGTAATAGGCTAAAGCCAAGCCCATCCAAACCGGTATACAAAAAATGCCATTGTGACTAGTCTCACAGTGGACAGGTGTGAATTTGTTGTGGCAACCAAAATCTCCTCTAGTACCCTTGTGGTGCGTTAAAGTCCCTACATTGTTAAGGTGAAAATCTTGCTTTGAAAGGATTGGGAGATCCCCCTTAATTTGGAAAATGACTTGATCAAAACCACCTGAATGGATGTCCTTACTACAAGCTTTTGTTTAGTGGCCAAAAATCCTTCTATTTACTAGTGCAACGGGTAGCCCAACCTGTGAAGACACCCCACATTACTCACAGTTCATAATAGAGATAGCGATTCTTTGGGAAGTAAAGACCCATTAAATTTGGAACTTGGTGTGCCAGAGAAGTGAGTGCATTGTAAGGAGGATCTAGTGCCTCCAAGTTCCTAGGCTGTCCACTTTGAATTGCGTGGCTAGATTTTATTATCCAAGTGGGGATTTAGTAGATATCATCCTTGCCAGCCTTAAGATTTGTAAGCATGTCTGTGCATTCATACTAATTTAGATTAGATCATTTCTATCTTGAGTGTGTGTGTGTATGCATTTTCAATTTTCCAAAAACATCTAAGAACTACAAAAAAACCAAAAACAAAAAAAAATCAAAATTTCAAAGCCAAAACTGTCAAAAAATTCCAAAAAATCATATCCTACACATTTATCCAATTCTACTGTGCATTAGTTCAAACTTCTTGTGCATTTATTCCTGCGCATTCATCATAGCAAGTACTTGCACAGATCTTCAAGATTTCAAAATTACCATTTTGGATACCTTTTTTTGTCTTCCGTGTGATTCTGGAAAAACATTCAATTTTAGCAGACCTTTTGATCTTCAGTTTGACCATTTTCATCCTCTTGCTTTCATCCAAAATTTTCTAAAACATTCCTAAATCTTCCAAATATACATCCAAGTGTTGAGATACTACCTTGATTATCAGATTGTGGCTTTTTTGAGTTTTCATCATATCAAGATCTATCATCCTTCATCAAAAGTTACCTAGGTCACTCTCTCTTGGTTCTTCTTTGTCATATGATAGTGAGATCTATACCTCCTATCGACTTAGATTATCAAGTTACCTTATCTAGCTTAGCACTTTTGAATTTATTTCCTCCCATCTCGTCTATCTTCACATCTTCATCTATTTCATCTTTCACCATTTATGGTTCAAACTCAATCTCAGAAACTTAAACAAACCATTGATCTAGAATCCGTAGATACAATGGAAGGAGGTAATACCAATGAGGAAAACCCTTGGTCCAAGAAGACCTCAATTTTTTCATCAGAACATGAACCCACCGATCAAGAAATCAGAGATGCTATGCAAGATTCCAAGTTCTATAATGTCATTGAAAGAATCCTAGATATGGACAAGGAAATGTACTTCCTCATGCTTGCTCAACAAGGAGAAAAACTACCTAGTGGTTTTGATGTCTCAGATATTGTAGAACCACCAAACACAAATGTTCAAGAAAAACCTAGTGGTTGCCAAGAAAAACTTAGTGGTTCCCAAGAGACACATACTCATGGGACAAAGGAAGACAAACACCATAGTACTTTCCAAGACACTCAAAGACTTCCATAATCTTTGGATCCTGTCATGCAACAACTCTAATTGCTTCAACAACAAATGTGTGACATGCAAACGGGAACATCAACCAAGAGATATTCCTTGGAGGATACATGTCCCTATCCATTTGGAAATAACTTGGCTATGATTCCATTCCCTCCTCATTTTGAGGTACCAAAATTTGATAAATATAAATGGAATTCGGATCCACAAGACCACATTCATGAGTTTTGTGCTGCTTGTATTGAAGTCGCCCACAATGATACATATCTTATGTGACTATTTCCACATATTTTAGGAGGACAAGCCATGGAATGGTTCTCCAAACTACCCTCGGTATCAAATCCTTCAACAAGCTTATTGACAAATTTGTGACTCACTATTCCTATAACATTAAACATGAAGTCACAATGCTTGATCTTTTCAATACACATCAAAAGAATGGAGAACCCTTCCTCACATTTTTTCAAAGATGGCGTCAGCTATTTTCCAAGTATCCATGATCAATTCTTGAACAAAAGAAGATGGATATCTTTGTGCATAACCTAACACAAGAGATGAACTATATGTTACAATTACAATGTCCTCCAAATTTTAACAAGCTCATTGAAAATGGAGTGAAAATTGAGGAAGCTATGGTTAGAAAGGGTGAGATTAAGCTCTACTCCAAAGACAATGTTGGATCTTCAAGTTCAAATTCCAACATCAACAACAATAATGATAAATCCAAATATTGGAACAAGAACAAGAACATTGTCAATGATGGGATTGTGGATAATCGTCATGTTAAATCAACACAACCTATCTTAAATCTCACGAGCAAAGCCAATGCCACCCACCTACTCATAGAAATATAGGTGCCAATTAGAATACCAACAACAGTTCCTCAAAATTACCCTTTATGCCACGCAGAAGAACTTTTACTCCTTTGGGTGAATCTCTGGAATCTGCATTAAGGAAGTTGATCACAAAGAAACTCATTGCGATTCCTGAGACTAGAGATTTTGAACCTAGGGTGAAGCCTTCTTGGTGGAATGAAAATTATTATTGTGAATTTCATAGAGGGAAAGGTCACAAAACCAATAATTGTCAAAGGCTCAAGCATGCAATACAAGATTTGATTAAAAGCGGAGAAATTAGTGTTGATGGACACACCTCAAATGATTCACATATTGCTTTCAAATATCCACTTCCCAAACAAGAGAAAGGGAACTCTTCCAATGCTAAAGGTGATAACCAAGCTAACTACAATTCCACCTCCTATAGCTATATAAATCACATTTTTGAATGCCATCCTTCCCAATCCTATGTCAATGTGATTTCTATCAAAGAAAAGAGTCAATCGGCTAATGTCACTACTTGAGCCCAATCCAAGGTTACTCTTCAAGGGGTTCCATCCAAACCTAGCACCTCCCAAACCAAGTCTGTCTATGTTCCAAAGTCTACGCCCAATGTTTCCAACCAATACAACCTTTTGGAGCAATTGAAGAAAACACCAGCCCAAATATCCATACTAGAGCTTTTGCGTCTGTCACCTTCTCATAAGGATATTCTTGAGAAATCTCTCCTAGAAACTAATGTTCCTACCAATCTAGATCAAGACCAATTCCAAGCTATGGTGGGACATTTGACCATGCCCCATTATCTATCCTTCATTGAGGATGATGATCTTGCCATTAATCAACCACATAATGCTCCACTCCATATAGAAGGCATTTTACACAATCATAAAATTAAAAGAGTACTAATAGATGGAGGAGTTGGTTTGAATATATGCACTTTAAAACTAGTCCTTGCATTGGGATTTTCTAAAAATGATATAGATCCAAAGAATAAAATCACCATCAAAGCTTATGACGAGGAGGAAAGGTCATCCAAGGGGTATGTTGTTCTTCCTATCAGAGTTGGTCTTGTGGTTAAAGACGTGCTTTGTCAAGTCCTGGATATGGATTTATCATATAACATTCTCTTAGGGTGACATTGGATTCATTCTATGCAAGTTGTGCCATCAACTTATCATCAGTTCTTGAATTTTCCACATAATCGTCAAGAGATAACCATCAAAGGAGATATGAATCCCTTTCAATATTGCAACATTGTGAAGCCAACACCTTAATATTTGGTGCCCTATAATCATATTGGATCTTCTCCACCAACACCCATTGATCCCAGTAATGAAGCATCAACTTCTAAATCCCATGGAATCAAAATAGACATAAACGAACAAGGTATGGGAGAATACAATTTGGTCTAAACTTTGTGTATCACAGAGTTACCCTTATCTCCTAAGTCATATGGGAAATCCTTGATTACCAAACAACAATCAGAAGGTCCTTCTACACTTGTTTATGACACATTTGTAAGTGGGGGCGCTATATCAAAAGAGGCAGCTAAGCGTAATGCTAATCATTTGTTAAAACATCATAACGATCTAGAAGATGAAAAACATGAGCCTATATCACCCGATGTATATGGAAAGGGATATACTTTGTTGCAAAAGATGGGATATCAAGGAAGTGGACCTATAGGATTGCAAAGAGAGGGTGTCATAAAACCAATTCTAAAAAATCCGAATTATCAAAGAGACACCACTGGATTAGGATACAAAGGAGAAGGACCAAAGGAACCTAAAGGAAAAGAAAAGGTTGCACCTTTTTACAAAATTTCTAAATCTCTTGCATTACAATTTTGGAAAAATGGCATGTATGTAGATCCAGCAAAGCAAAAGATAGCGCAAGAAATCATTAACCGAATTAGAAATGATGATGATGATGATAATGATTCTCATACTTATGAATGGGATTCATTATCTAATTATACTAAAGATATGGAAGTGGATGATGTTCATACCTATGGTAACAATTATCATGAGCAGAAGAGTCCAAGGACAGAACCACTAGGATTAGATTCACATGATACTACTCTTGGTGATTGTGAGGAAAGTGAGAATTATCTTGAGATAGGCGATTCAGACGAGAGTATGGAAATAGACCTTGCCGATACAATCATAAACTTTGAGAACTTTTCTATCAATACCATCTCATCCTTTGAGACTAAACCAAATGATCCAATAGCCCTTATCCACCCCGAACTTATCAGTTGGGATTCTCCCAATTGTCCCGAACTTGACGTTTTCCATAATGATGATGCTATTATTGATTATCTTGGAATCATAGATCATCTACCGCCAGGAGATCATAAATTAGGATTCCCAATAGAACTCAATGACATGGCTTACTTTGGAGAGGGTACCAATCCTTTCAGTCATAAAAATATGAAAATAATAAATAGATCTAACGGTGAAAACCACTCAGTGGCAGTGTTAGATCCTAAAAAAGTAAAAAGAAAAGATGTATCTAAGGGTGAAAACCTCTTTGAGGCACCGAAAGATGGAAGGATTGACACTCTCCCCAACTATATGTATCAAGATTAGTATGTTATACTTATTGAACCAATATTGCCTCTCAACATTGGAACAGAGGATTCACCATGTATATTGAAGATAGCTACATCCTTAACAGAGTCAGAAAAAGAAGCCTTTTCACAGTTTTTCAAAGAGAGATAGATCAAATTTGCTTGGTATTATGCTGATATGCCTGGGCTAGATGCTCATCTTATTATGCATCATTTGTCCATTGCACCTGGGGTCAATCCTATAAAGCAAAAACTCAGGAAAATGCATCCTCACATTGCACTCATGGTCAAAGAAAAATTGAAAAAATTGTTGGATGTGGGTTTCATTCGAGCTATTGATTATGCTGATTGGATCTCCAATATTGTACCGGTGTCCAAGCCATACAAGTCCATCAATATTTGCATAGATTTTCAAGATCTTAACAAGGCTTGTCCCAAATATGACTTTCCCTTGCCCAACACTGATATTATAGTTGATTTAGTAGCTGGGCATGAGATGTTATCCTTAATGGATGGGTTTTCTGGCTATAACCAGATCAAGATTGCACTAGAAGACCAGGAAAAGACTACTTTTACATGTCCTTGGGGCACATACAGCTGGAATGTGATGCCTTTTGGGCTTAAAAATGCTGGTGCTACCTATCAAAGGGCTATGACCATAATCTTTCACGACATGATGCATACCATAATGGAAGATTATGTTGATGACATCTTAGCCAAATCAAAGAATAGAGAAGTTCATATAAGAGTGTTTGATAGGATATTCACCCAAATGGAAAATTATCAGATAAGACTCAATCCAAAGAAGTGTGCATTTGGGGTTACATCGGGCAAACTATTAGGATATATTGTCTCAGCTAAGGGCATAGAAGTGGATCCAAAAAAGGTCAAGGTGATCATGGAAATGGCTTCACCTATGAACATTAGTCAATTGAGATCTTTACAAGGATGCCTTCAGTCAATTAGAAGATTTGTTCCTCAATTAGCAGACATAAGTCATCCTTTTCAGCATCTGTTGCATAAAAACATCTTATTCAAATGGGATGATAAGTGTGAAGAATCTTTCACTAAGATCAAGCAATAAATAGAAACTCCTCCCACTCTTATGTCACCAATTCTAGGAAAGCCACTCTTACTTTATATTTCAGCTACAGAAGTCTCACTCGATGCTCTTTTGGCCCAACAAGATCAAGAGGGAAAAGAGAAGGCTATATATTATATCAGTCACACCCTTGTTGGATATGAGCTCAATTATTCACCCATTGAGCGAGCATGTCTAGTGGTAGTCTTTGATTCACAAAAGTGGTGGCATTATATGTTGTCTCATTCCATCAAGCTTGTTGCAAAGATAGATCCTTTGAAGTACCTTTTGAGCAAGACTGCATTAACGGGAAGATTGGCTAAGTGGGTCATGTTGCTT
>MU223478.1:1349962-1364392 GCA_018584345.1 Thuja plicata
AAATCCTTGTGTTATGTGTGTATGGTTTATTACTTTATTGTTTTACATTTCACATATGCATTTATGGATTGATTGGTATACTCTGCATATTTACTGAGTATCAGTAAATAAGTTTTACTGCTTATTGATAATCAAGGAGAATAGGGACAGACAAGGTAAACTGACAGACGGTCATTTGTTTCAAGTATTTCAAAGGCATACATCTTGTAGGGACTTAATAATCTGAGGTATATTGATTGGTGGATTAAAGTTTAAAAGGAAAATGATTGAGGCGATTGATTCACCCTCCCCTCTCAGTTATTACTAACACCTACTACTTCTACAAAGGTTCAAGTTTCCACATCATATCATTATCGAGATCCTCGGATTCATCGCCATCAACTTCATAGATTCCTTGGTTCTTTGATATGTTTTCTTTATTCTGCATACCTCCGCTTAACTCAAGTTCAACACTAGCATTACCAGTACCAGTACACGAGTCAATGATAGTCACATAATTGTCTCTGGCAGTCCCACTTTGGTTTGAAATGTTTCCCAACCCTCTTCTCTAACATTTCTTCCTCCACAATTTCAGTGCCCTATCATAAGGAAAAGTATGGACTTCATACCTGGATGTATAGAGCCTCAAGAAACTTTCTAAATTCTTGTCTAGTTTGTTTCTTAGCTTTGAAATTAGGAACCCCAAAGCACTGAAAAATATCTTATCCTCCACCGACCCCAATATCATGGTCAGACATAAATCAAAAAGCTTGAAAACTTATGATATTGAATCTATCAACATTTTGCTCAGCTAGATATTTCCAAAGCCTTGTTGTTGATCCATCTTCCTGGGGGTTCTGCATAATATTATATTATTCCCTCATTGTCTGTGAAAAATGGCCTGATTGATCTCTCAAATGAGATTCATCTAAAATTCCATTTAGAGTTACTCCATTTAACTCTTTGGTTTTGCCAAAATGATCTATCAAAGTTAGTAGCTTAGTTCGATAATCCTTTGAATTGTTGATACTTGAATATCGAGGAAACACAATAGCCATGGATTCAAGTAGTTTGACTAGAGGGAATCTTTCTCTAATCTCTAAGGAAATTTCATAGGCAATGCGCTTCATAGAAGCAGTTACAGACTCAATGATCTTGGTAAAGTCTTCCATTTTAACACTTGATATTCTCTTCCTGTGGTTCCTTCCTGGTTCCTCAGACTTGACCCTAGAAAATTACTACATTGGTATCTCAAATCCGTGTACTTCTGCACATAACTCCTTGTTTGCACTGATCTTTAAAATGTTGTCAGGATTGTCCAAATCTATGATTTTAATCCAGCTAACAAATTTTACATCATCACATGGTCGATAGAGATTATGCAGCGTCATGCATGTCAATTTACAAAGTGCAACATATTCTGCAATATACATTGCTCTTTGCTGGGCCTTTTTTATTATATTTCTCATTTCCTCCAGTAGGGGGAGAAGACCTGCTAATGTTAAGAGTGTATCTACATTACTTAACCTTCGCAGTAGCTCAAGACATTTGGGTAGCCCTGCTTCTTCATGACTTGATTTTATTAGACCAAGCAATGATTGATATTCTGAAAATGCTTGATGTGCTGGTCCATCCAAAGAGATCCATCTAGTATCATTATCCTTTAGAAGCTTGTTCCCACTGGTTATTCCTTTAGCAAAGTGTTGAAATCCCCTCAATAATTTCAGACTTTGACAGAAGTATTCGTAGAGCTCTTTGATTAAAACTTTAATATTTTTGTACTGGAGCATGCTTGCTGACAACTCCAAAAGCTAGATTCATTCTGCGGGCCATGCAGTGAATGGGAGTAATGTAGGGTGCACAAGAAGATTGTATCTTTGTACAAAGACCACCCCTATGGCCTTGCATTAGTGAATCTCCATTCACTCCAACACACACCAACTTATTGTCAATCGTCATGTCATTTATACCTCCATATTCAATTAGAGAACTCTTTACTAGTTCAAATAAATTTTTAGTTGTCGCATTATCGTTCATTTTAGCAACAGTTAGTAGATGAGGTTGGCAGAAAAAATTGTGTATAGTATAAAAATGCATGCATACCCACGAAGTATTATCTACTACTGTAACCTCGTCTAAAGACAATGCAATAAAATTTGACTCTTTAATTTTTGCCTTTAGATCCTCTTTTTCAACATTGGCAAGAAAACTTGCCCATTCCCATCCACTATTTATTGACCAGTGACTGTTAGGATAGTTATGAACTTTTTGAAAGTGTAATAAAGCACTCAATGATGGGTAGTCTATCATAGGACACCCTCTTCTCAAAATATTAAAGACAACACTTAACTAAACAAATTTTCCCATTAGATCTACTTCCAATGCTTATCCAAAACAAGATTTAATAGAGCCTTTAACTTGAGCAGGCTTCGTCTGTATATTCTGCTAAAATTCATATAATTCTACATTCCTAACATGCAGATATTTGTCCTTTGTTTTCCATCTTATCACTGATTTTTCAAACCCGTCTATGGTTTTCTTTTCGTAAACTTTACCAGAGGCTGACCTTCAATTGAATTGTCCACTAGTTTAATGAATGGATACTTTGACATCCATTCTATTTGAAAATTCCTCGACAACTCCCACTTCTGATCATTTTTTGATTCCCTATCCTTCTTTGAATTATTTTTTCTTTTCTTTTTCCCTGCACCATCATCATCTCTGACATTATCAGTCTCATCATTTGATTATATCATTATGGCTAATCTAGATATTTTAACTGAAAATCTTCTTCAAGTTCATCATGATCTGACATATCAGGTTCACGTACTTCATCAATATGTCGTGTAGTTTCACGTTGTGAATCTTCAAAATCTACTTGTGATGAAGCAGCTTCTCAATTTTGGACAGAAACATTTCCAACACCACGACCAAATTACGATGTTAAGGTTTTACATTTTTCTGGCCTCTCTTGGCTTTCCCCACTTGTAGGAGCCTTACCCTTATTCTTGATCGACATCTCCATTCTCCAATGACTTCCAGTGCAAAAAAAAAATTTAAATTGTTGAAGAAGTGACAATAGAATATAATATATACAAATATGATTCTAGATTCATTGGCCCTAAAATCATGTCTGAGGTCTCCTTGGTCACCACTGTTTTCTAATTGGTTACCACTAAATAATAATGAACTCAAAACTAAAGAGTCGCAGAATAAGTATTACTTACCTTTGCCTCAAATTAAATTGTAGTCGTGACTCGCCAATGTAGTATGTAGTTGCACTCAACAGTCTGAAAATTTTCTATCAATCAAATGTTTTTATACTAATCCTTATTTGGCAAATTCAGCAGGAGGTATTAGGTATACAAATATTTGGCGAAGCCCGCATAATTATAACACATCTTTTGTTATTTTTGAGGTGATTATGGGTCATCCAATATCTTTGTATGATTAATAAATTTGGTAAAATTGCGTCAGTTTGAGACACGCATTTGCAAAATGCCAGGTGAATTTTGGGCTACCTATAAATATATATGTATAAAACTATTGGCGAATATAGGTCATCGATTTGGAGTCGCTTAGAAATTATAGGCAAATTTTATAAATTTACCGGGACCAAAAATTATATTTCATTGGCGATAATGTGTAAGAAATGGAGAAAATTAAATAAAGTGATGGGCGATGGGCCTAGGCATTGGACCCAATATTAATAAATGTTGGGTGATAGGGTCAATCCAATATATGAAAAATATTCACCAATTTCGGGGTCGCCAACATGCGAGATTCGCCAAATGGAAAATAATCGCCACTAAAGTTTTCGTTGATTTATAGGGTGTTTTTTCTTTGAGACCTCACAAATGCTTGTATCATGCAAGGTTTTTTTTCCCTTGCTTGATTGTTTGCAGACTACTCTATGTGTCACATTTGCTTTGAAAACTTGATTTTGAACTACAAACTTGTTGTTTCAATTGAAATTGCTTACCGTCACAAATTGCTAATCAGTCAAAACAAGGTTTTTTAGTCAAAATTTGGTCTTTTTATTTTTGTTGTCTTAGTTTTGTCTGCAGTAGTGAGAAATATCATGCTACAGTTTGAAAAATCGTCTTCCTTCCAGAGAAATATTGTTACCCAGTACTATGTAACATTGTCTTGTGTCATAAACAAATATCGTCCTATCCTGAAATATTGTCTGGCTTTATTGTGGTTTTTCGCCCAGTTTTTGATCTGAGTGGGTTTGGCCTTCAATTTACTCTTAGATGGTTTAGGAATTTTATACTTAACTATTTCTGGTCTCTTGGTCTGAAACTAGTAGATTAGGGACTATTTTTAGCTGAAAAGGATCACCTAGATGCCTTGGTTATATTCTTGATTAGTAAAGTTGTTCACTTGTATATCTCTTTTGGCTAGCTTTATCTTTATCTTTATCTTGACGTTATCTCTTGACTTGAGTCACAAGTGTCGTACACAGGGATCTTACCTACATCTTGGGCACTTTGTGGTATGTGATCTTGATCTTATGTTACTCTCTTTTACTTTTTGACAAGTGAACACTTTTCTCCTCTAGGGTTGACATCAAGTTGTCTTATGTCATCTTAATTAGCTCTTTACATTCTCATTCATGCGAGTAACAACTAGATATCAGATTTATCAAGGAAAGAAACCTCCAATTAGATTTGACAAACTACCTTTTCCTACAAGGCATCAACATCATCAAGACAAAGAACCTCAAATTACCTTTGACAAAGAGGGGGATAGTACAAAATTTTGGTTTGATCCTTTTGGAAGAACCTAATTTGATAGTACTTGTGAGACACCTCTTGCCTCATCAAGATCTAAAAATATTTTATCTCTCACCATGTCTAGAGAAGAGCATAACAAGCCATTGAATGGCCTCTTTGAACACAATTAAAGGTTAAGACAAATGGAGTTAGAAAGAAATGCTTACATGGAGGAACATGCAACCCGTTTGGCTCAAAAATTCAATACCAATTTCCTTGGTAATAATGGAAATAACACACCTCCAAGATCTCCATCAAGGTCAAAACACAATGGATTTGATTCACCTCCAATATCTTCACATTCTAGGTCTAACTCTCAACATGGCAACAACGCGAAACATGAAATTACTGAATAAAAGCTCCTAAACTTTCAACAAAATGACCGTTATCAAAGACTAATGTTAAAAGCATTGGAACAAAATCGTGATCAATATTTCATGCACTTGGCTTCTAGAGGGTTGAAACTCCCCCATGAATTTGATGTTGATGGATTGATTTGAAGAAGACAACCCTCACCTTTGGAAGTTTCCCAAAAGGAAATACAAAATTTGAAGAATAAAATGTCAAGCTTAAAAAAGGAAAAGGAGAGGCCTAAGCCATCATTTTATATGGAATCCATATGCACTCTACCTTTTGAAAATATTCTATACATGATGCCTTTTACAAGAGATATTGAGATTCCTAAGTATGACAACTATGATGGAAATGAGGATCCACATGACCATGTTTGACAATTCTACACTTTGAGTATGGACTTTACGCATGATGACACTTATCTTATGAGACTCTTTCATTCCTAGGAGTCTAAATGGCCAAGCTATGGAGTGGTTCACAAAAATCACACCCCCACTCAAGTCTTTTGATGAGTTAGTGCAAATTTTTATTCAACAATACTCTTATAATATTCAGCACCCTGTGACAATGCTTGACCTATGTAGCATCAAACAAAAACAAGGTGAACCTTTTGTTACATTATTGCAAATATGGAGAAAGATACACTCAAGATACCCATGACAACTTCTAGAAAATGAGAAGATTGTTATCTTTGTTAATAATCTCATACCTGAGTTGTATTATGACCTTAGAAAGCAAGTCTTTTTCACCTTTAATTATATGGTTGAAAGTACTTTTCAAATAGAGGATGTTTTGGTAAAAAAGGGTGAGATCACATTGAGCAAGGATAAGTCTACAAATGGTAATGGATATAACAAAGACAAGAATGCTTGCCTTGGAATAAGAATAAGCATGTGATCAATGATGTTTTTGTTGATGAGCCTAAGCCTAAAGAGCCCATTTTCAACTTGATTGGGGCTATCCTAACAACCAAACAACAAGAAGTTGCAAGATCTAATGATTCTAATAAGGCTAAATCTTCATGGGATCCTAGGCCTAAACGTGATTTTACTCACTTGGGAGATGAATATGATGTGATACTTAAGACTTTACTTGACAAAAAAGATTATCACGCTACCTGATTATGCTAAACCATATGAGCCACAAGTGAAACCTAATTGGTGGAACAAAAATCATTATTTTGAGTATCATAAGAATAAAGGAAACAAGACCGACAATTGCGTAAAGTTGAAACATGTCATTCAAGAGATTATTAAAGATGGAACAGTTGGAGTGGATGGTCTTGTTAAGAATTATAATCATATTTCCTTTAAAGAACCACTCCCTAAGTATGAAAAAGGAGAAACATCAAACAAAGATGAGGGAGCTAAGATCAACTATACTTATACGAATAGTGACAACATTATCAATATCCTTGAACCTATGATTAAAAATGTTAACATGGTGAAACCTAATGGACCAAGTTATGATTCAGATATTTATGAGACACATAAGGTTATCTTGAGAGGTGTTGGTTCTTCCACACAATCCCAATCTTACAATGAGTGTAACCACATGATCATGCTCAAAGGTGTCCACTCTCCTTCATATAGGGAAAGTCTAAATGTTGTCACTAGGAGTCAACCCAAGGTTATTCTAAGAGGTCATAATTATTCCAAGAAAGCTAATCCTAAGAAAATGCCATCCTCTTCCAAGAAAGACTCTACTTCCAGCAAGTCAAACTATAATCTAGTAGATCAACTTCAACATAGTCCAGCCCATATTTCAATCTTTGAGTTTCTTGAGTTATCACCTATACACAAGGAGATATTAGAGAAATGCTTACAAACAAAAAATATCCCCAAAGACATTTATATTGATCAATTTTAGACCATGGTTAATCACATTTCTTCTCTACATTACCTTTCATTTTCTAAAGAAGACGAAAAGTATTTAAATCATCCCCATAACCTTGCCCTACATATTGAAATCCAAATCCACCAAACTTTAGTCAAACGTGTGTTGATAGATAATGGTGCTAGGTTAAATATTTGTTCTTTCTATGTGATCAAGCAGTTGGGATTGTCAGAGCTCACCATTGATCCAAGGAGGAAGATTACTATTAAAGCTTATGATGAAGTTGAAAGGTATTCCAAAGGATTGGTCGTGTTACCTATTCGGGTTGGTCCAAAGGAAAAAGATGTGGTTTTTCAAGTTGTTGATATTCCCCTTGCTTACAACATATTTATAGGGAGACCATGGATCCATGATATGCAAGGGATTCCCTCTACCTACCATCAATGTATAAATTTTCCCTTCAAAGGTACCAAGGTTTCCATTTCGGGGGATAATTCTATGTCTATCAATACAGTTACTACTGAATCCTTAGTACCACACAATAGAGTTGATGATGAAAGAAATGAAGGAATTATATTTTTCCATTAATATACTTATAAGAAAAACATGATTTGCACCATCGGTTTACTCTACATCGACAGACAGGGAACATCACTATCTGATGCTAAGGTTACCCGACAAACACTGTTAAGTGTTCCCCGATGACATAAAGGTAAACGATACCCAATGAGTAACAACAGTGCTACCTGATAGAAAAAAAAAGAGAGGTACCTAACAGATACAGGGAACCTGATGAACAGTTCAGTCAAGGAACGCCAATAGACTGCAAGCTCAAACCAACAACCAAGAACTGACAATCAATTCCATCTCGCAAAAAGTGGATCTAACTTTCCATGTCAGATAAATCACTGAAGTTGTATTTATAACTTCTTGATTTGCTTTTAAATCCATTATGTGTGGAGGAAGCATTGTAATCTTTATTGTTTTAAATCGTTTTACTATTTTAAAACATGCAAACTAATGATCAAGGTCAACTTGTAAACCTTGGATATGAGAGTTAACATTGTAAATTGTGAATTCCAAGATAGGTCAAACACTTGTATAAATAGGTGCTCAATCCATTGAGAATTGTGTTGTTCAATGTTGATAGTATCCACGAAGAGCAACTAAAGACCAGATAGAGAATTCATGCAGAAGAACACAAACAGATTCATATCAGTTTTCAAGAACAGAACAGAGGCTACCGACAAGCAGAGAAAAGGTATTCATCAATCACTTAAGGTGATATTATTATTGTAAAGGCTTTAATGGATCTGTAAATTAGCAATATTAGATTGCATATGGTCAGGTCAAAATTTGTACTCATTCTAACAAGTGTAGTACACTAATGAAATCCTTTCAAGAAAGGTGGGCTTAACCGTCCTATTGTAAATCTCATAACTGAGTGCACACTTAAATTAGTGTTGCTAAAGCTCTTAACATAGTAGATCTTAACAGGTCCCCACCTTAATCCTCTTAACAGGGTAGATCATCAAAAGTGATCAAATTGTAAGCCTTAACTAGCTCCCTTCCATTATGCAGATAGTGAAGTTTTGTGGGTGCCATCCCCACTGCAGTTTTTACTTCCTAAAAGGAGTTTTCTGTGATACCATATCTTGTGTTATGTGTTTGTCAATTTCATGAATGTTTCTATGAATGAATGAAAACTATTAAAGATTGTGAACAAACAATAGACACATAGGAAAGTATAACAGTAATGGTTGGTAAATCAGAATTGAATGATTACTGATGATAAATTATGTAAGGTGATAAAATTTTTAGAGGTACTAATTCACCCCTTCCCTCTCAGTACTACTTCTCATTAATTCCAACAATTGGTATCATAGCTGAGTATCTTCTTGAAAAGCTTAAAGGATTAAGAGCAAAGATCATACAATGGAGAAGGACAAACTTGATAAGAATATTGAGAACAAAAAGCATGAGATACAAATGTTCTATGAATAGTATAAAGAAGCAAGAATCAAGATGAGAGAGCTATTGGATGAAAGAAAAGGTATGGATACCTAGAACAATGAAAAAGACTATCAAGAAGAAGAGATTCTAGATTTCTTTCAAACTTCAGGATCAAATGCAAATAATATATCAGATACATCAGAAGAGAACATCACAAATCTAAAGGAGATCAACCTACATCTGTTAGAGAAAATAAAGATGCTGCAAATCAGTCAAGAGACCCAGATGGTAAGAATGATTGATGTGATGAGTTCTGCCAGACAAGCTGAAACTGAGAGAACACTTGCTATTGATGATAGAAGGAAGATTTCAGAGAAAATACAGGAAAAGGAAATGGAAATTCAAAGACATGTTGAGCATCACCATGATCTCACAAATCAGATTATCCTTATGAGTCAAAAAGCAAACAGAATAAATGTGGAACTCATTGAGAGAATACAAATTATCGGTGAACTAAGAGAAGAAAATGAAAAGCTAAAGCATGAGGTTATAATTCAACAATAGCACAATGATATTATCAGAAAGGCTGAAGAAAGCAATAAAAGAATGGATGAGTTTCTTGAAGGACAACGAAGAGTCAACATCAACAAGGGTATAGGCTTTACAGAAAATGGAGAATCATCAAATCCAAAGAATGTCTATGAAAATCCAAGACCAAGGAAGAAAACATGAAAGCACTGTGGAAAGCAAGGGCACACATCAAATGCATGCAGAGGTAAAATAAAAGGTACTCCTAAATCTACACCTATATCTTCATTCATAGGATTCTATTATAAACGTAACAAGAAAGGACATAAGGCTTATGAATGCAAGAGTAAGATAGAAAAGCCAAAGAAGGAAACCTACATGGACAAATATTGTCCTACATGCAAGATGAATGGGCACACACCTGAAGAATGCTAGAAAAAGAAAAGGCAAGCATGGAAGCCAAAAGGTAAAGAAGTTCCTTATCAGCCAAAGAGAATTGGTAATCAATATGTATGGGATTACAACACTTGGACAAACTATACAACATGTGGTAGATATAGTCACATTGTTGCAAACTGCATGAGATCATGGACCAAAAGGTCTAGAGGCTGCTCAAACCCCAGAATGGCATGCTTACACTGTCATAAATTTGGTCATCTCAAGAAACATTGCAAAGATAGATTAACAGAAACAAGCACATATCCCAATGGCAACACCATTGAAGATATCCGAAGGGCAAGAGACAAAATGTGTATAAAAGCTTCAAGCAAAGATGAAGCTAGACCAAGTAATGAAAATGGTGACACCCCATCCAATGGATCTGGTGACACCAATAACCCCACTTGAACTAAACAAGTAAGTATGGAACTGCACTATACCAAGCTATATTTTACATCAGTTCCATTATGTAAATTGATAGATAATCAAAATCTGCATGAACCAAAGATGCATACTACTTTACTTGTTACTAATCTAAGAATGCAACACCATCGATAAACACTTACCAAAAATCATCGATGAACACAATAATGAGTTGTTTACACTTACCGAGAATTGTCGGTCCTCTAAGTAAATATGGTAAACTACCAATATAATCTGACTACCGTCGGTAAAAAGGCAAAGTTCAGAAGTAGTTGTGAAAGAACACCGATATCCGTCGGTAAAATCAAAGTGGTTAAACAACTACCCTAAGCATCATATCTTCATCGACGATGATTGGAAACACTCTCCTGACAAAACTTTTCTTCTCGTCCCAATAAGTTGTTGAGCATTTATTGCAAGGACTTAGGTCAAAAAGTCTATAAATAGTCGACGGGACAACTTCATTTTTCACCTGTGATTTGAAGATAAATCATAGCGACATCAAAGTGATTAAAGAGAAAAGAGAAGAAGTGTCTATAGATTGATTCAAAACACAGAGAATAGATTCCTCATCACCATTGCGAATCGAAGTAAGTACCAAAGACACCGAAAGATCTCTATTACTATTTTGTCAAGAAAAGCCCTAATTTCAAGAAAACCCTAAGTACTTGAAAAATAATGGCAACCACATCCAGAACTGCTAAGTTGAAGAATGAAAAGAAGAATGTGGTGAAACTAATCAAGAATAACACATGTGTAGAACCTAAATACAAGATCTATCTAGAAATTGCATTGAAACTCGATGAAGCTGGCACATTTTCAAAAATCCCACCTAGGGTTTTTCTCATAGAAGATGTTAGGTCTTACATTCAATGCAAGATTGCAGAGATAGGTGATCTAAAAATGGATGAAGCTTATAAGAAGCTATGTGATGTCGAAGGAAAACTAAAACAAGAACACAAACACTTGGAGGTCAAAGGGTTAACCAATGCCCTACATTTCTTGAGGGAATTCAAGACATAATGTATTAAGTTAGTCTTGAGCAGGATGCATGAAAAAAAACTATGGCTAGACCAACCCAAGCAAATAACAAAAGATGTTCTTCATGTTGTCACTGGTTATCTGATAACCGACAAGCCTAGGGCACACAAGCATCCATCCATGAAAGAAGTTACAAAACTCAGCAATGCAGAAGGAGACAACAGAGGTCTCAAAGTAAACACAATCACTGACGAAGAGTTAAAATTTGGTGCATGTGTTATTGGTTACAAAAATTTTCAGGCCAGCAGAATGAACAACATTTCTACAACAGCAGTAAGCACAACTTACAAGATTGTAACAAAGGGAATTCAGATGGATGTGTGTGAGATCCTAGTAAAACAACTTGATGAAAATATGATCAAAATCAGGTCTACAAAGAGAAACACATGTAAGTTTGGATCACTCATCATGTGTATATTTTTCTATTTTCAAGAATGATTTCCTTCAGTAGGAAAAGTTGTATGGGACTCCACCAAACCGGTAACCCAACAGATTAGTGAAATGATTAAGTCACTAGGAGACAACTTTGAGTCTGTCATGTCTGCATACTTCCTTGAGTTCAAGGAAAAGATGATGGAAAGAACTAGGAAAACTGAGCAACTAGTTGAAAAACACAAAGATGAGATATGTTTCATGGAAGACACAGACTTCACACATATCAAACCGGTTGTACCAAGAACAACTTGGTTATCATCATTAGATTATGAGATCAATATTTATCTAGCTACAAGTGCAATTGAGGCACTACTCAATGAGCCTATTGATAAGAAACAACCAAGGTTTGGAACATATGAGGAGGCCAAATCTAAAATAAAACATGGCCTAGAAGTCAAGAAGACTATAAACAAGAAAGATAAAATGATTAAGATTCTCAAGAAGATTCTATCAGTCTCAAAAGAAGAGTAGGATCAACAAGAGGAAACCGATGAACAAGGCACCATTGGTAAAGAGATAGAAGAAAATAAATCAGATACATAGGCTATTGAATCTGATACACCTTCATCTCTACCTCCTACAAAGAAGCAAAGAACACGAAGTCAAACTGTTGCTACTGATACCACTCCACTTAAGAAAGGTCAAGTAAGGACCTATATAAGGAAGCAACTAGCAAAAAGAAAAAGACAACAACCTATCAAAACCACACCACCAAAGAAGAGAAAAAGGTTTTTTAGGACACAAGCTGACTTGGACGACACCAAAGATGATGAACCAGATGTAGTAAAGAAGAGCTTCAAAAACCAAATAGTAGATGAAGCTGCCAAATATATTGCTACCCATGGCACAATGACTGATAAAAAGATCAGGTAGTGGGATACACTGAATCTAGAGGATCAGAATAAAATATAGGAAGCAGTCATAAAATTAATGATTAAAAAAAAATATGCCCCTGTTGAATTTGTAAATCAAATACCTGAAGAGCTAGGTAAAAGGGTATACCAATAGTGGTCATATGCCCTGAAAATAGAAAGAGAAGCAAAAGAAAGAGTTCTTGTGAGACTAATGCCTCCTTAATCCAAATTTGAAGAGATACAAGAAGTACTAAAGAAACACTCAAGTAAATTTGTAGCCAAAATAAGGGCTTACAAAGTACTAGAGAGCAAGTTTATAGAACTAGATTCAATGTGAAAAACCAAATGGAGACATCTCCTGGATCTACTGGCAGAGTCAACAAGTGTTGAGAAGCAATTAATTCTCACAAAAACACCTCATAGAGAGGAGGAGATAGATAATGCATGTCCTCAGCATATTGCTTTGGACAGTCAAGAAAGTGATGATGAGCCTATTAAATTAGATACATGCATGGATGATAATATCCAATATATCACTCACTATGATTCCAACAATGATCCCAAGAAGAATGATGATGTGATATTTATCACACTCAAGGATCAACAAAGCCATTAAGAACTGAAGACATTAGATGGCAAGATAGTTGACATTGCTAATGAACAAATGTAGGACACATTATTCATGCACCCAATAGTGCAAGACCCTGCACAAGATATACAAAAGGATGAGGATGTCACTACTGACAAGGCACTAACCGATGAGCAGGACACCAATACTGACAAAGCCTAAGCAGTAACTCAAAGTAACTTGCTTGTCCTAATGAAGGCAATAAACATACTAGAGGGCAATGAGGGATCAACTAAAAAGGAAAAAAACACACCCAAAGACAAGGGTGATGAAGAAACCAAAGGGACAATAGATACTACTGTAGAGAAAGCTGCCACCGATGATTAGAAGAATGCATCTACTGATCAAAATAAAGAAAACACTCAAACGGAAACATGGGACAAGCCTTCAGAGAAAGGTGAAAAAGGAAAGAAGGATGAGATTGAAAAGAAATCTGGAGCACATTCTACAGAAACACCCAAGGTTAACGAAGAGACATCTTCACATAACCAATAGGTGCCCACAAAGAAGAAAACACTAGGTGCATCATCGACAAATCCTTCCCCAAGCAGTTTAGAGTGAACAAATGAACTAGCTATGGTAGTTCATACATCTGCATCCCCTCAAATCTCAAAGAAGAAGAAAGGAAAGAGTAAAAATCCAGTAACACTGGATGAAATCATTGAGATTCCAGTCTGTGATCCAAGAACATTGGATCCAACAATATTGAAAAAATATGCACAGCTCTATGAGAGAAAAGCCATTCAAGACAAGATGAAGAGAGTGACAAAAGAGGCCAAGGTACTAGAAGTAGCAAGGGAGATACTTCAAAAAATTGTACTAGAAATTGATATTGATCAATAAGCCCCAATTATTGATCAACTGGTCATACTAATAGATGCAATAACATCTCAGAATACCGATGCTGAGAAGACAATGGAAGAGAGACTTAAACAAAAGTATGAATTCAAGATCGCAGAGAAGATAAGCCAAGAAGTTGCACTGAAAAAGGTCAAGCTATTTGAATTGGTAAGTACAATTGATCCAATTTTATCAGAAGTTGTTACCTTAATCAATAAATTGTGCACTTTAGATCAAATCACTAAGGAGTATACCGACAAGATAGAAAAAATAGATGTTGATCTTCAGTCCAGTGCACAAAATCTAGCCAACACAGAAGAAGCACTTAAATTGCACAATCAAC